>JAUKPQ010023755.1:0-47272 GCA_032273045.1 Chloridella minuta
CAGGAGTTGGCATAGTTAACTCAACAATTACTGTTAATTATCCAGCCTCAGGAGCATACGGTGTAACATTTATTGGTGCCGGCTCTGATGTATCTACAATTCAGTTTAATAACTGTAACGGGTTTGCAATTAATACAAATAGCGCTGTTCAACACATTCATTTTATGGATATGACGTTAACAACAAATGCTAACGGAACTTACAGTGCAATAGTCGTGACTGACCCCGCAAATACTGTTCCTACTTATGCTGGTCAAAGTGACTTCACAAGAATTACCTTAAGAGGCGCAACACAGTATGTAAACTACTGGCAATATGGCATTGCTAGTATTGGAAAAAGTAACATCAATTATGATGGGGCTAACGTATACGGCCCAACCGCAGGTAATGCAGGGACAGGTATTTCTTTTTCTGGACAAGTATCTGGAACATTCCAGTATGGCATTGTGTTTAACTTGGATAAATGTGGTCTTTATAATTTAGGCGTTGGTGTGTTGTATGGCTCATATATACAAGGCGTTACAGTATCTCAAACAAACATTGTTAACGGCACAACGGGCATTTATTTACCCGCTGGCGCTGTAGGTGCAACGCAAATGTCTTGTACATTATGTAACTTCAACACGTTATATGGAAACCAAATATTCTTAAATGAAGCCATTGCAACTGTCAATTTAACTGCTAATTCGTTCTATATTCCAAGTGGGACATATGGTGTATATACAAAATCTGGAGCAGGTACAACTATTGTTGGAAACTCTTTTTATGGGCTTAGTGCTGGTGTAGGCACGGGAGTGTATATAAGCGGATCTAATGCTGGAGTAGTTACTGGAAATTATTTTGGTAGTTTGGCACAAGGTGTTAATTTAACTGGAACATCATTGTTTAACGTGCAAGCAAATAAATATGTCGGCACTACGACTACTGTAGCAAATATTGGTTCAAATAGCGTTGGCGTAGCCACACAATAAGGAAGAAATCATGTCAAGCACATACACAACTAGTCTAACCATCCAAAAAATGGGTACTGGAGAAAACTCTGGTACGTGGGGGAGCATTACAAACACTAACTGGGATTTAATAGTAGCAGCTGTAACAGGGGTTACATCTGTAGATCTCACTGGGTTAACAAGTTATACCTTAGTACAAGTAAACGGTGCCACAGATAAGCCAAGAAATATGGTACTTGCATTTACAGGCACTCCAGCAGGTCCTGTTACTGTAACTGCTCCAGCAGCAAACAAATACTACATCATTCAAAACAATACTGGTGTTGCCGTAACTATGGCTATGACAGGCGGCACTAAGTCTGTGGCTATCCCCTATACGACTGGCGGTGTAGCTGCTCAAGTTTATTGTGATGCTACTGGTGTTGGTGGTAACGGATTAGGCTTTTTCTCTGCTAGTACTATGGCTACTAGTGGGTTTTCTGTAATAGGTGATTTGCTTGTAACTGGAACTGGAGCATTAAACGCCCTTGATACTGTTGCTGGATTAACTACTAAAAACTCAGCGTCTTTCACAGGTAGTATTTCTACCACAACATTAACTGTAACTGCGGTAGCTTCTGGTACTTTATTTGTTGGGCAAAGCATTACTGGTACTGGAATTACTTCTGGTACGGTTATTACAGCATTTGTAGGTGGTTCTGGTGGTGTAGGTACTTATACAGTTAATAAATCCCAAACAGTAAGCAGTACAACTATTACAGGTGCGGCAGCGGTTCTTGCACCAACCCCAACTACAGGTGATAACACAACTAAAGTAGCAACTACTGCTTTTGTTACTACAGCTATTAGCGGTCTTGGAACGCTTGGCACAATGGCTACACAAAATGCTAATGCCGTGGTTATTACTGGCGGCACTATGGATGGTGTTACTGGCACAAACTCAGGTATGACTGTTGGTGGTTTGGTTAGTTCAAACGCCTACAGTATGACAAATCTAACCCTCAGTGGGGTTGCCCTTGGTTCAGATGGTAGTGCAGGTGCTCCTGCATACTCGTTTACAAACGCTGCCAATACAGGTATGTACCGTAATGCTTCAACAGGAGAGGTAGGGTTATCATCTGCTGGAAATTTAGGTATTGCAGTGCAGACTAATGGCAACGTAGTTTTACCAAATTCTTTTTCTTGTTCGACGGGATACGCTAGTTCTGGGGTAATGGGTCTAGGACCTACTAATCAAGCTATGCGTACTGACAACACTGCTTACGCACAAAACTGGAGTACTAACAGCGGATTTTTTTCTGTCGGTACTAACCTTGGTGCAGTGGGTGTTACATACTTTACTTCCGACGAACGCTTAAAGAATAACATTGTCCCTACTGAATCAGACTCTTTAAGTAAGATCTGTGCCATTAACTTTGTAGACTTTAACTATAAAGAAGGTCATGGATATAGCCCAGCAACACGCTTTACTAGTGGTGTAACTTCACAGAACTTACAGGCTATTGACCCATTATGGGTTAACGAGTTATCTGACGAGAACAAGACTTTATTCCCAAACACCAATACTTTGTTAACTGATGCCCTTCATGCGATTGTTCAACTTAATGCAAAAGTAACAGCGCTAGAAGAACAAGTACTAATGTTATCTGTAAAGTAAGGAGACAGTAATGAGTGAGAAAGAAACATATATTGAAACTGCAAAAGAAGTTGCTGGTAAAGCGATTGGCAGACATGGATTAATCTATATCACCATCATCGTAGCTATGGGTGTTGGCGCTTCTGTAGTATTAGAAGAAGGCAAGATGGCGGCAGTTATGGGTTTGCTTGGTGCTTCTTTGACTGCGCTAATCTCGATGCTCAATGGTGTTGCTGGCGCTAACCCAAAGCAAGAAAAACCTGAGTTTGAAATTATGAAAGAACTAATTTCTCGTCTTGATGGTATGGCAGACAGAGATCCAATGAGTGTTTCAGTTGAAGGTGATAAGGTCGTTGTGCGTAAAGGTGACAATGAAACTGCCGTAGGGAGAAAGTAATGTTTCCATTAGATGCCGTCCTAGGTGTAGGAATGAAGCTGGTAGATAAATTTTTTCCAGACCCAGAGGCTAAAGCTAAAGCCCAGTTAGAGTTGTTACAGATGCAGCAAAATGGTGAACTAGCTCAAATTAATGCTGATATTGCAGAGCAGCAAGAACTTACTAAGCGCCAGCAAGCAGACATGATGAGTGACTCATGGCTGTCTAAAAACATTCGCCCGATGACTTTAATTGCTATTTTGTCTGGTTACTTTACTTTTGCAATGATGTCTGCATTTGATATGGATACAAACAAAGCCTATGTAGAGTTGCTTGGGCAGTGGGGTATGCTG
The DNA here is from genome assembly GCA_032273045.1 of Chloridella minuta. Taxonomy (NCBI): domain Eukaryota; class Xanthophyceae; order Mischococcales; family Pleurochloridaceae; genus Chloridella; species Chloridella minuta. Next base: position 3,316 of record JAUKPQ010023755.1, read on the forward strand.
ATTATGTCGTTTTACTTTGGTGGGCGCACACTAGAAAAAATAGTGGGTATGAAAGATAGCGCAAAAGTAAAAGAAACGGAAATTAAAGATGCAAAGTAACTTTGAGAAGTGCCTAGAAAAACTCTTAGTACATGAAGGTGGCTACGTAAATCATCCATCTGATCCTGGAGGCATGACAAACCTTGGCGTTACTGCTAGAGTATGGGAAGAATGGGTAGGTCATCCTGTTGATGAAAAGCAGATGCGGGCATTGACTCCAGAAACCGTAGCACCTTTATATAAGAAGAAATATTGGGATGCTTGCCGATGTGATGATCTTGTATCTGGTCTTGACTATTGCGTTTTTGATGTCGCTGTTAACTCAGGTCCAGGTCGTGCCATTAAGTTTTTGCAGTCGTGTGTTGGGGCTACTCCTGATGGCGGTTTTGGTAGCATTACTCTTGGGTTAGTTAAAAAAGCTGAAGAAAACCCAGCCGCCCTGATAGAACTGTATTGCACTAAACGCCTAGAGTTCTTACAATCACTTAAGACCTTCGAAACGTTTGGTAAAGGCTGGTCGAGGCGCGTTGCAGAAGTTAAAGAAGAAGCTCTTAAGATGTTAGGGTAATCCCGTATGCCGTTACAGAAACTGCAATTTAGACCTGGTCTTAACCGAGAAGGTACTGACTATGCCAACGAAGGCGGTTGGTATGACGGGGATAATATTCGTTTTCGTTCTGGCTTTCCTGAGAAACTTGGTGGTTGGACAAGAATGTCTAATAACCAATATGTAGGTGTTGCACGTTCTTTATGGAATTGGATTGCCTTAAACGCTTCTAATTACTTAGGTGTTGGTACAAACGAAAAGTACTATATTGAGCTGGGTACAGTTTTTAATGACGTAACTCCGATTGTCCATACCTCTACTACACTAGGCGCTGCAGCAGGTCCGTTTACTGCAACTACTGGCTCTTCTTCTATTACTGTAGTAGACGCTGGCTACGCCCCAAACGTAGGTGATTGGGTTACTTTTTCTGGATGCACAAGCCTTGGTGGTAACGTAACTGCTACGGTTCTTGATGCAGAATTTAAAGTTGTTTCTACAGTTAATTCAACTGCTTACACAATCAGCGTTGCTCCTGTAGTTGCTAGTAGTTCGGATACTGGGCACGGTGGTGCTACGGTTACTGCCGCTTATCAATACCCAATAGGCTTAGATACAGCTGTTGTTGGTACTGGCTGGGGTTCGGGGCCTTGGAGCCGCGGTGGCTGGGGGTCAGAATATGACGGTGGTGTACAAGATCAGTTACGCCTTTGGTCTAACGACAACTATGGTCAAGACCTTGTAATTGCTCCTCGTGGGGGTCCTATTTTCTACTGGGTAGCTGCAGACGGTACTGGGGTTAGGGCTAAATACTTATCTGATTTAGCTGACTTCTATTCGTTTGATGGAGATTATGTACCGCATACTACAAACCAGGTAGTATCGTCAGCTATTCAACGTTTTGTAATTGCATTTGGTGCTAATTCTTATTTAGTTGGTACTCCTAATACTGACTTTAACCCAATGTTGGTACGCTGGTCAGACCAAGAAAACCCATACCAGTGGGTTCCAGACGTGACTAACCAAGCAGGTGAATTTACCCTGTCTAACGGCTCATACATCATGTGCGCCCGTGCAACCCGTCAAGAGATTTTGGTTTGGACTGATTCTGCCATTTATTCTATGCAGTACCTAGGGCCTCCTTATATATGGGGCTTTAATATCTTAATGGACAACATCTCCATTATTAGTCCTAACGCTGCTATTACAGTAAACAACGTCACCTATTGGATGGGTACAGATAAGTTCTATATGTACTCTGGACGTGTAGAAACACTGCCTTGTAGCTTGTGGCAGTACATATTTAATGATATTAATAAAGATCAAGGCTACCAAGTATTTTCTGGTACTAATGAAGGCTACAGTGAAATTTGGTGGTTTTACGTAAGTAACTCAAGTGATGGGACAACAGTTGATAAATACGTTATCTATAACTACCTTGACCGTGTGTGGTATTACGGCTCTATGGCTCGGACCGCTTGGCTCGATTCAGGCATCAGACAGTATCCAATGGCAGCCAATTACGAGAATCGCATTCTGTACCACGAAAGCGCAGTTGACGACGTGTCTGGCTTAACTCCTATACCTATTAATGCTTATGTACAATCTTCTGACTTTGATATTGGTGATGGTCATAACTTTGGCTTTGTTTGGCGCATTCTGCCTGACATCAATTTTAATGGCTCTAATGTAAATCAACCATACGTAACTATGACGGTTAAACCGCGCCAAAACTCAGGTACTCCGTATGGGGTAGCAGATAACCCACAAGTTACTAGTGCAGATGACTTTAGGAACGTTGGCGTTTACAACATTCAAGAATTTACTGGTCAGGTATATACCCGACTTCGTGGTCGTCAGTTAGCTTTCCGTATTGAGTCTACAAGCCTTGGTGTATCTTGGCAGCTTGGTACTCCCCGTATAGATATTAGAAATGACGGACGTAGATAATGGCTGTTAAAAATATACCGCTAAAGCCTGCAAAAGCTCCCAATTTACCTGTTGGGCCAGTAGATTATGACCAGCGCTATATAGACCAGCTAACCAATGTTTTACGTCTTTATTTTTCACAGGTAGATAACTTTACTCAAGCAATTGCCGTACCGCTTTCTGGGGTTACTGCAGACCGACCAATAGAAAGCGTACAAGTACCGTTACCAATAGGTCAGTTTTATTTTGATACTACCCTTGGATACCCTATTTGGTGGGACGGTGCTGACTGGGTAGACGCTACTGGTACGGCGGTCTAATGACAACAGCTATACAAAACACTCCCGACAAGGTAAAGTTCAGACATGACGTTTTAGCTGTTGAGCAGGGCCTTAAGGATAAGGTTGCGTCAGGAGAAATAGTTCCAGACGATAGCCCTTTAAAGCATTACTTTTCACCAGTAGACGAGAAATACGGCTGCTGTGCTTACGCTAGAGAGATTCTTTTACGCAAAGGTAGTCTAGTTATAGGTAAAATACATAAGCATCAGCACTTGAACATTATCTCTAAGGGTAAGGTTACGGTGTTTACCGAGTTTGGCAAGAAAGAATTAGAAGGACCTTGTACGTTTGTTTCAGAAATAGGGCTAAAACGTGCCGTATATGCACACGAAGATACTATCTGGACAACTATACATTTAACTGCCCATGTGGGCGAAGAGAATTTAGACAAAGTTGAAGACGAAGTTATAGCGCCAGATTATGGTGATTTAGGCTTGATAGCGTCTGTCAATGACTTAGTTGGGATTGAAGGAGAAAGACTATGACTTGGGTAGCCGTCGGTACAGCAGCAGCTGTTGGTGCAGGAGTTGGCGCAGGAAGCGCTGCAATTCAAGGTAAAAGCGGTGACAAGATCTTAGAAGGCGCCCTTATTGGTGGCGCTACAGGCGCTTTAACAGGCGGTGCAGGTGCCGCAGCTTCTGGCTTGGAAAGCGCTGCCTTAAGCTCTACAGAAGCTGCTTTGGGTACTGGAGGCGGTTCCTTTGCAGGTGAAGCTTTTCAATTAGCTCCTGACGTTGCATATAACGTTGCTCCTGGCCTTACTGAAGGTGTTGGTGAGGCTGTTCAAGCTGCCGCCCCAGAAGTAGTTAAAGAAGGTATAACCCAAGCTGCTCCTGAAGTAGGTAAAGAGATAGTTAAAGAAGGTATAACCCAAGCTGCCCCCCAATCTTTTAGTACAGCAGAATTAGATGCTATTAAACAAGGTGAACTTGATGCTCTTAAATCTGGCCCTTCTTTTGAATCAACAGCTAGTAAGGTAACAAGCGACGTTCCAAGTCCAGATTTAGTACCTAAATCTACTACACCTACTCCTACTCCTACACCCGAACCTACTTCTAATTTCGGTATTAAAGGTGCAGGTCCAAATCCTAGTGCTACTGGTCCGCTTGATACTGGCTACAAACCTATGGTACAGGGTGGTAATCCAGCTTACCCAAGCACAATGGGTCAAATACAACCTGGTGTGGCTGGTCCAATTACCCCGCCTACTTCTGTTACTCCACCTCCAGCTGAAAACGGCTTTATGCAAGGCTTTAGTCAGTTTGCCAAAGATAACCCATTCTTAACAGGTGCTGGTATTTATGCAACTGCTAGCGCAACTGGAATGCTAGATCAAAACGGTCAAGAACAGCCTACTACTACTAGTGGCAGTACCTATACAGGTCCAGTACTGTCTAAAGACTTTAAAGGTGGCCCATACACCGAACCTAATGTTTATAAGCCACGTTACGCAGCCCAAGGCGGTATTATGCAGTTGGCTCAAGGCGGTATGGCTACTGGTCCAGTAGAACGTATGGGGCAAAATGCTATGGGCGGGGCGACTAATATGTACCCGCAAAGCCAACAAGAGCGTACTAACTTTGCTACCCCAACTCAGATGCCAGCAAGTGCTGAAGTGACTATGAATAACGAATACCAAGGCGTAACTATGGCGCAAGGTGGTATTGCTTCTGTACCTCGTTATTATCGTGGTCGTTTGGCTACTAGTGATGGTGGACGTGGGGATGTCTATGGTGCTACTCAGCGCTTTCTAGATATGTATGACCCACAAGCTAAATACACACCACCGTCAGATGCAACTAATCCAGACGTAGGTATTTTCCATGATACAAACCCTTCTACTAGAAGTAAGTCTGCTTTAGATGCGTCTCAAACTAGACAAAACGCACTAGAAAAACGTTCTTATGTAAATAGTGGTGCAAAGTATGTACCAGCTAGTAGAGATATGGGTGAGCTAAGCTTTAAAGCTCCTGGCGAAAAAGGCGATAAAGAGAAAGACTACGACTCTGTATTAGCTGCTAGCGGTGGAATTATGCAAGCTAATCTAGGTGGCTATGCTGCTGGTGGCAATCCACGTTTATTGCGTGGGCCTGGTGATGGCATGAGCGACGACATCCCTGCAACTATTGGTGGTAGACAGCCAGCACGGCTTGCAGATGGAGAGTTTGTAGTCCCAGCTGATGTAGTATCACATCTAGGCAATGGCTCAACTGAAGCTGGCGCTAAAAAGTTACACCAGATGATGAACAAAGTTCGTATGGATAGAACAGGTAAGAAAAAGCAAGCCCCTGCAGTTAAAGCCAATAAGTACATACCTAAATGACATTTAAAGTTCAGCCAGTACCAACTCAACTTGTTAACCAGACATGGGCAAGAGTAGAGCCGTTTATTAAGGCAGCTCACGAAAAGTTTGGTGATGCCGAGTACACAGTAGACCAGATTAAGGTATACCTAGTAATTGGCGAATGGATGTTAATGGTGGCAACGGATGAGCAAGGTGAGATTCACGGCGCAGCTACTGTGTCATTTATAAATTATCCTAGCGACAGGGTTGCTTTTATCACTGCAATAGGTGGAAAATTGGTAACAAGCCCAGATACTTTTGAACAAATGTCAAAACTTTTAAAAGCTAATGGGGCTACTAAAATTCAAGGCGTGGCAAAAGAAGCTGTTGCAAGACTATGGAAACGTTTCGGCTTTCAAGATAAAGCCATTTTGGTGGAAGTTAAATTATGAGCTTTTTAAGATCTAAACACAGTGGTTGGACCCACGAAGGTAAACGTACTCCTTATTTTGGCGGTGGGGGCAGCGGCGGCGGCACTCAACAAAGTACTGGTACTACTTACAACACCAACATTCCAGAATACGCTAAGCCGTATGTTGAAACAATGCTCGGGGCTACCCAGAAGCAGTTGTTTAATATGGAACCTGGTGCTGAAGGTCAACCAGATCAGATTACAGGTTTTAAACCTTATCAACCATACAGCACTAATGCTCAAGATTACGTAGCGCCATTTAGCCCTATGCAGCAACAAGCAATGCAAGCTACTGGGCAACTACAAACTCCTGGTCAGATTGGTCAAGCCTCTGGTCTAGCTGGTATGGCTGGTATGGGTTCTTTAGGTACTGCACGTCAAGCTGGTATGGCGGGGCAACAGTATCAACAAATGGCTACAGATCCTAATTCGGTTCAAGCTTATATGTCCCCTTACATGCAGAATGTAGTGGACTACCAAAAGACTCAAGCGCTACGTGATTACGGTATTGGTCAAGGTCTACGTAAAGCGCAATCTGTTGGTCAAGGTGCTTTTGGCGGTAATCGTCAAGCCCTTATGGAAGCAGAAGCTCAACGTGCATTAGGTAGCCAGATTGGTGGTATCGAGGCTCAAGGTGCACAAAATGCATTCCAAGCAGCTCAACAAGCTCAACAGTTTGGTTCTACTATGGGATTGCAAGGGCAACAAGCCGCATTGCAAGGTTACGGTCAGATGGGTCAAGCGGCTTCTACTTTAGGCGGTTTAGGTGCCCAACAGTTAGCTGCACAAAAAGACGTCATCGGTTTGCAAAGCCAGATGGGTGCGCAACAACAAGCTGCTGAACAACAGAAGATTAACCAGTCTATTCAAGACTGGGCTAATACCCAACAGTACCCACTCATGCAGTTGGGCGTTATGTCTAATATGCTTCGTGGTCTACCAATGCAGTCTGCTACTACTAACCAGTATGTGGCTGCTCCTAACTCTATTACTCAAGGCATTGGCTTGGCTGGTGCTGGCGCTTCTATCTACAACGCACTTGGCGCTGGCAAAAAAGAAGGTGGCGTTATTAAGATGGCAAAGGGCGGTATCGCTGGTTACAACATCGGTGGCGAAGCTAAGTCTGACTTATATGACATGCCACTAGACAAACTGCAAAAAGAAGCCCAAGACTCACCTAGCGACAGTATCCGTAACATGGCTAAATCCATTATTAGAGAGCGCACTGGCAAAGCTGGCGGTGGCATTATTGCGTTTGAAGAAGGCGGCACTCCATACGAAAGACGTAAAGCAGCTGTTGCAGCTGTTGAGTCTGCAATGCCAGAACCTAGCATGCCAGCCGACTTTAAAGGAAGCATGACGCAATACCTTTCAGATCCTGCTGTACAAAAAGCAGCTAAAGAAAGACAGATTGCACTTGACGCTGTAAGAACTAATAACCCTGTTGCTACAGGATTTGCGCAAAGAGAAGCTCAACCTACTAAACCTAGCAACTCTATTTTGGCTGCGCAAGCTGCTCCAGCAGCCGCCCCTGCCGTTGACCCTAATGCAAACCTATCTCCAATGCCTACTAACGTTAAAGAAGATAGATTAGGTAGAACTGATGCTGCTAAACAAGATGGTAAAGACGTTAAAGCTGCACCTGCCGCTGCTCCTCGTTCTGAAAACAGAGGCATTGGACTTGTACCTAACGACAGTTTAGCTCCTAACATTGGCGGTATTAAGTTCCCAACTGCGCCTACAGAAGAAAGCCAAGCCGATCTAAATAGAGGCGCTGCAGAGCGTGTTGCTTCATACGGCGTTAACGAAGGTAATAGAGAAGCTCGTGCCAATATGATGGCAGAAAAAGCTAACTCTGCTGAAGAAGCCCGTCGTACCACTGCACTGCGTATGGCTGAGTTTTTTGGTGCTTGGGGTTCTACTCCTGGTAATACCATTGTTGCTGGTTTAAATGCGCTTAAGAACAAGGTTCCTGACTTTATTACTGATATAAAAGACGAAGCTAAGATCCGTAAGCAGATTAATAAAGACATTGCTGAGCTTGATAAGTTAGACCGCGAAGAAACAAACGGCATTAAGAAAGACTATTTTGCTGAGCGTATGAAACTTGCTGACCGCGCTATGCATAAGTATGGTTATGAGTTAACTGCAGCTTCAAGCCGTTATTCATCTGACGCTGCTGTACGTGCAGCTCAAGCAAGGGCTAGTGGTTCTGGAGGAGACAGCTCTTTCTTCAAAGCTTTGGCAAACGAAAATAAAATAGAAAAAACAATAACTGAGGAAAGAAAAACTCCTGAGTACCAAAGAAAAGCGATTTTAGCGCAAAGCGGTACTGGAAAAACTAAAGAAGAAGCTGCTGCATGGATTGAGTCTAAAGAAACAGAATTCACTAATAAGTTGAAGGCTGCCAAAGATATTACTCAACAGTTTGATAAGGCAGGAAGAATGGAAGCTGGGGCTAATATACCAGCAGAAAATAAGGCTGCTGCTCCAGCTGGACCTGGTAAACTAGTAAAAAATAAAGACGGTACCTTCACTTATCAAAGGTAGTAACTATGCCATTAGTTGATATACCAGAAGTTGGGAAAGTAAATTTTCCCGACGATATGTCGCAAGCGGATATTTTAAAAGCTATCCAAAATGACATATTACCTAAAGCTAAACAAGCTGCAGCACCTACAGACAAACCAGCTGGGTTCTCTGCTAAAGAGACCGCATTAGCTTTAGGGCAAGGTATTGTTGGGGCTGGTAAATCTTTAACCGACGTGTTCGGTGCCGATAACGTGGTATCTCAAGGGCTAGGCAAAGTACAAGACGTATTGGGTGAGCAGTATTCTCCAGAGCGTAAAGCGGAAATGGCTCGTCGTGAAGAGATTCAAAAGAAAGCAGCCCAGTCTGGTAGCCTAACAGAAGAGATTAGTGCTTACTTAGGTAGCGTAGCAGACGCCCCAGTCCAGTCATTAGCACAAGGCTTAGGTTCTATCGTACCGTACGTTGGTACAGGTATTATTGGTGCAATTCGTGGTTTAGGTGGCGCCACTATTAAAGCAATCAACACAGTAATTGGTGCAGCTCAAGGCGCTGGTGCAGTTAAAGGTTCCATCTATGATGGTGTCCGTAATGAGTTAATTAATTCAGGCATGAAGCCAGAAGAAGCTGAAGCTAAGGCTTCTAAAGCCCAAGAGTATCTTGGAGGAAACTTCTTAGACATAGCTGGCGGAGCTGCGTTAGGCGGTGTTGGTGCTCGTGTTGGTGTGGAGAACATGCTGACTCCTGGAGCAGCTGCCAAGTTAGACTCAAGATTACTATCCCGCATGGGTAAGGCAGCGCTAGCTGAAGCCCCATTAGAAGGTGTACAAGGCGGTCAAGAACAATTAGCTATTAACAGAGCTTTACAACAGGCAGGGTTTGATGTCAGCACATTCCAAGGCGTAGGCGGTGCGGCTGCTCGTGATGCTGCTATTGGTGCTTTGACTGGCTCAGCTGTTGGCGTACGTGGCGGTGCCCCCGCAGCTGTAGTTCCACCTAAAACTGAAGAACAGAAAAAAACCGAACAAGAAAGTAAAGCTTTAGACATTGAAAAGCCTAGAGACGAAGCACAAACTATTGACCCCAAAATAGCTGCTGGACTTACACCTAGGTTCGATGCGGAAGGTAATCCAATTGCTGGCGCACCTCCATCTGTTACCGTACCTTTTGCGGATGAAACTGTAGATTTCGAAACAAACCCAGAAGTTGCTACGTTACAGGCAGAGTACGATAAACGTGCTCAAGAGATTGCAACGGGCACCAATAAAGGTAAGATAGCTGCGCAGGTTAAAAAGAACGCCGCGTTAAAGACTAAGATTGACGAGTTAAAAACTAAGGCTGTATCAACTACTCAAGAAGTAGTTACTGAAGCTCCTAAAGAGTCTATCTATGATGTGCCTAAAAAAGAGGCAACTAATTACCTTGCTGAACTAGATGCTGGCAAAAAAGCAAGCTTTCCTACGCTTCAGAAATACATTAAAGCACTAGGGCTTGAAATCCCAGAAGCAGGACCAAACCGTAACCAAAGGTCTATAGAGCTATTAAAGAGCTACTTAGCTCAAGGAGAAGCAAATGCTATTCAACAGGCTGACACTACAACAGGTGGAGATGGCACTGAAGTACTTAGAGGACCCGATACAACTGGAGCCGCCGCAGGAGCTACAGAATCTGGACTTGGACGACCTGGAGTGGCTAGCGATCAAGGTATTGAATCAGCACCTCAAGACGGAGCGGGAAGCGAGCAGTCTACATTAAACCAAGAAGTAATTGACCAGCAAGCATTAGCTGACCAAGAAGCTAAAGCTGCAGAAGCTGCAGAAGCTGCCAAAGCCGCAACAGCTGCAACTAGATATTCAAACGTGGCTTACGTTGACCCAGATACTAACGAGCCAACTACACTAAACTTTGACGAAGCTTTTGTTGAAGACGGGGTTATTTATGTACCTAGTAATGGAGAATTTGATTACCCTATAGACTACCTTAACTTAGGTGAAAAAGGCCCAGAAGCCGCGGCGTTAGAAAAAACACTATTAGATAGATTTGCAAGCGAATTACAAGCTAAAACTGAAGAGCAAGTAGTTGCAGAAGAAGCTACCGCTGAGTTAGCTGGTGAAGTAACACCTGAAGTAACACCTGAAGTAAAACCTGAAGTAACACCACCCGTAACAAAAGAAGCTCAAGTTGAAGAAAAGAAACCAGTTCCGCTTGTAATTGAAGCTGAACAAGATGCATCTACGCCTGAAGCCCAGACAAAACGCGACGACGTAGTTGCCAAAGTAAACGCTTTTGAAGACATCAGAAAGCTTTTAGAGTCTCGTGAAAAAGACGAGAAGGGCCAAGAAAAAGCTGGTACAGGTATAGAGTCGTTCGACAAAAAAGCAAAAGTGGCTGGTCCAAAGGGTGAAGTAATTAAAGAAACGAAAGTAGCCAAGCCAATTAAATGGCGTGGCAAAAAGGGCACTAAGACTAAAAACCCATCGCCTTATAACTTCTTAAATGAGAACGGCTACTACTCTGATAAGTCTCCAGAACAGATTGCAGAGCAAAGTAAAGCTATTGCAGCAAAAGATAAAAAAGCTAAAGTTAAAAATGCTGTAGAAGCTGGTGTTGAATCCGCTGCCTTTGACGAAGCCTATGATTTGTATGACAGCATTGCCTACGAAGAGAAGGTATTGCCAGAGATTAAAGCAGTTATGGCAGAACGCCAAGCAGCTAAAGATGCGGAAGTAGACGCTGCAAACCAACAACGTGACACTAATCGTAAAGCTAAAGAAGCGCAGCTTATTGATGAAGGTAAGAGTCCTAAAGTAATTAAAGAAGCTTTATCTGTAATTAAGAAGGTGCCTAGAGTAATCTACCTTGAGACTAAACCATTTGAGTTTATGTCTGAGCAAGAAGTATTAGAACTGTTCAAAAAGAACATCGGTACAAAAACAGAAGCACAGATGGAGAAAGAAGGCGGTCAAGCTAGGATAGATTCCGCTAAGAATAGAAACGCTTTTGTTGAAGTACTAAGCCCTGTTGATAAGATTAAGTTCAGTATGATGGCTGAAGCCATACTTGATATGGAAATCATCTCGGCTGTTCAAGACAATAAGGTTACTACTGCTGGTGACAGACGTACTGAAGCTAATAGAAGAAAACAAGAACAAGCTATTATTGACGACGTTAAAGAGCAGCTCAAACAAGCTGAGCTTAGCACTGAAGAACGTGAAAAGAAAGAACAAGACAAGGCAGCTCGCATTGCTAAACGCGCCGAAGAAAAGAAACAAGAAAGAGCACAAGTAACAAAAGAAGTTGAGACTGAAGAGGCAGCTGCTAAGTCTAAGCTTGTTGTTGCAATAGAAAAAGGTATTGTTGAAGGCAGTCTTGATACTGTTTTAGAAGCTATTGCAGATAAAAAGAAACAACTAAACGAATCAACTACTAGAAACATTGCTCAGTCGTTCATAGACCTTGTCAGTGATTTTGGAAACATTACCATTCAATTTGGCAAAGTAAGCAAGAAAAATGCGGATGGCGAGTTTGATCCAAAGACCAACACTATTACTATCAAAGGTGAGAACGGTGTATATACAGGTGAGCGTTCATTAGACGAGACTGTTCTACATGAAACAGGACACTACCTAACCGACCACATATTTGACAGTAAAGAGAACCAAAAAAAGTATTTAGACGGTATTAAAGACCCTGCTAAGCGTAAAGCAGCTCAAGCGGCTATCAATCGTCTAGATAATAACTACCGCCTCGTAAAAAGCAAGCTTGGTGATAAGTTTAATATTCCAACAATTAAAGAATTCATTGCTGAAATCTACTCAAACCCTAGATTCCAAGAAGCTGTAGCAGCGCTTGATACTGGTGAATTGGGCATTGACTATAGAACCGTTAAAGAAATAAACGGTAAAGAAGAAGTAATAGGCACTAACAGAGAAATCCCAGGCCCAGTTAAAAAATACGTACCAGCTAAAGATAGTTTGTTCCAGAAGATTGTTAAAAACATAGCAAACGTTCTTGGTTTTAACATCAGCGAAAAAGAAGGTTTTGTAAACGACCCTGCTAGAGCCGTGGTATTGAAGCAGTCAATCGAAGACATTGCTAGAATTATTTCATTGCCTACTGCGGATATACGTAGTACAGAAGTTTCTTACTCAAAAGAAAAAGAGGAAGAGAAAAAACCAACATTCCGTACTGCTACGTTTAATAACCCAGGCGATGCGTACAAGCCTAGTGAGGCGTTAGCCCCTAAAAACTGGAGATGGTTTAAAGAGCGTTTCTTTACACGCCCAGGCTGGAGAAAGATTGCCTACGAGTTTCAGAATGACCGTTACTACGCTAAGCTTTGGGAAGATACCCTTCAAGTGGCTGGTTTAATTAAGCATGGCTTAAACGAGAAGTTCAATAACATCTATACCCAACTAACACTAGCTACCAGTGCGGCATCTAACCTGTATAAAAAATACCTAGCAAGTACTGTTGACGAGTTAGATAGCTCAATCATGGAGTACGCTAAAGCTGCTGGCATATCTACTGACGAAGTGTTGGCAAAACTGCACGTGTTGTTTGAGGCATTGCACGAGCCAGAGCGTCGCCTAGTTAAGTATTTAATGAACGTACCTCTTAGAGACGCGGCTGATAACCGTCGTAAAGAAATATTAGATTTGGTACGTGCTAACAATAAACTTACTAAGGCTGAGGCTAAACAGTTACGGGATGAGTTAGAAGCTATTGTACGTAACCCTAAAAACCTTGATCCAGCTAGTAAGAAGCCTACAGATATAAACCATGCTGACTATAACGTGCTGGGTATTGATATTAGCTCTGCCGCTCAAAGCCGTAAAGAATACGAATCTGACCCTAATAAAGAGTTGATTGATAACATCTTAGGAAAAGTAAAGAAGATAAATGGGGCTACAGCTGAGCTTAACAAGATGGCTAACTATTGGTCACAGCCTGTAACTAATATTGTTAACTTCTACGGCTGGGATTACTATACCCCGTTCAAAGGACCTAAGTACCTACGCCCTGGTGTAGCTGATGAGTTATTAGACTTTGATAGCGCACGTAACGGTAAAGAATTACAAGAGGTTGCGTATGCGTTTGAAGGTAGTACACAGTTAGCTGAAAACCCAGTACTCCAAGTGCTGGCAGATGCTAGTCGCGCTGCTGCTCGTGCAGGTCGCAAAGACTTAACCCAATCAATCCTTAATGCTATTACGCCTAATGCAGAAGGTAAAAAGTTATTACAGGGTTCAGTAGTACAGACTATTAAGTTTGAAGACCGCTATAACATTAAAGATATTTTGGCAAACGTTAAACGTGAGAACACTGTGTTCCACTATAACGCTGATGGCAGTATTGACGTTATCGAGATTAATGACAAGAAGCTACGTGAGTCTATCCGCCGCACATACAAAGATAGCAACCCAATGGTGGATATTGCTAATACTATTACTAGTAAGTTAGGTCAGTTACACACCCGCTACAACTACAACTTTGCGCCAATGAACTTTGTTCGTGACGCATTAACCAACGCTTGGACTATTGGTGCGGACATGGGTCCAGCTAAGACTGCTCGTTATATCCAAGCAATCGTAGGGTCAGTGGTAAGTGGCGGCTTAACAAATAGAGCTAGAAAAATAGCTTATATGCTGCAAAAGAACGACATAGAAGGCATAGAGAAACTAAAGAACGTACGTGGCTACGAAGAGATGGCTGATTATGTTCTTAACAGTGGTATGGTTTCTTACTTGCAGAGCTTAACTACTAAGTCTAACTTTGACGAGATTCAAAAGCGCCTTGGCAAGAACAAGATTGCTAAGACTAAAGACCAGCTAGACGCTATTGTTGATACTTGGACTGACATGTTTGAGATTGCTAGCCGTGCGGCTGCATTTGGTGTGGCTAAGAAAGCTGCTATGGATGAGAACATAGCAAACGGTATGTCACCAAAAGATGCTGAAGAAGCTGCAAATATTAGAGCGGCTGGCTACGCTAAGAACCTAGCTAACTTTGAGCAAGTAGGCGAATACGGTAAAGCTATGGGCGCGTTCTATATGTTCTTCCGTCCGTCTGCAACGGGCGCCGTACGTGCTATTGAAGCAGTTGCTCCTGCTTTCCCAGGCAGCCTTGAACGTGCACTTACTGACTTGCCTCCGCATATCCAGCAGCCAGACCCTAAAGACTTAGAGTCCGTAAAAGCATTGGCAGACTTTAAAGCTAACTATGCTCAGAAACAACAGAACGCGCGCATTATGGTTTCTGCTTTGATGGGTATGGGAGTGCTTGCTTACACCATGTCTGCAATGATGGCTGATGACGATGACTTAGGTCGCAACAAGCTGATGACAGATAACATGGATCAATGGACTCGTTTCTGGCGTATCCATGTACCAGGAATGAAAGAGCCTATTCAAATTCCTTGGGGCTTTGGTCTTGGTTCGTTTGCTGCTGCAGGGGCACAATTTGCTAGTGTAGTGTCTGGACATCAAAGTGCTGGTAAAGCGCTGTCTAACGTGTTCTTGCAAGTGTCTTTAGATTCGTTTGTACCAATCCCAGTATCTCGTATGCCACCAGCAGACAACCCACTAGCGTTTGCTATTGACTCTATTGCACCAAGTACAGTACGTCCAGTCATTGAGTTTTTAATTAACAAGAATGGTTTGGGTCAGGATATTTATAACTCAGCTACTGGTCGCCGTATGGGTGATGCGTTCTTAGGTGGTGACAGAATCCCTGAGATGTACAAAAACGCTGCAGCAGCTTTATGGGATGCAACTAACGGTGCTATTGATATTAGCCCTAATACTATGTACTTCTTATCTAACAGCTACGCTGACGGTATTTCTAGGTTATTTGAAGGTACATTTGGTATTACTGACACTGTATCTGGACGCAAAGAATTTAATCCTAAAACTGATGTACCGTTGTTTGGTTCATTCTTTGGCGCTGAAGCTAACGTAGATAGCAGAGAATATGCATCTGTTAAAAAACAAATTGAACAGAAGATTCAAAATCTTAAGTCAGCTGAGCTAGAGCCAAATCGTTACGCTAGGTATATCTCTAGTAACCCGTTTGATGAAGTGTTAAAAGAATCGTACAACAAAGATACTGTTGAACTAAACAACATAAATGAAGCTATGAAAAAGATTCGATTAGAACACGGTCTAACGCCTAAAGAAAAACAAGCGGTTCTTAAAGTTTTTACTTTGCAACAAAACTTAATTAAGCGTAATCTGATTGAACAGTACAAGGCTTACGGAATAGAACCCTAGGCGGTACGCCAGCAACGTACCCCTAGATAGCCTTTCTCGTGTGTAACGTATGACTTTACACGCACTTTAACGCGCTTTGAACCACAGTCTATTGAATAGATAAGTTCCGCAGGACGTAGCGTGGGGATAAAGAAACTCTCCCCAATCGCCATGCCCTCAAACGGTAGCAACCACTCTGGTTCAATTACTTGATTTGGCTTCAACATCTAAGAATGAACCCTTAAACAAATACACACGTGCGCCTTCAATAGTAGTGGTGGCTTTCCAGCCTGTTTCTAGATGCTTCCTAGCGCTCTTACTTATCATCTCGCCAGACTCCATCATTGCTTTTTCAAACTCGCGTGGCGTAATCTTCTTCTTGCCTAAGTATTCTTTTAGAGCATCTTTAGATACACGAGTCGGTTCGTCAGTAGCTACCCTTGCTACCAGCTTGCCACGTGGCTCGTCAATAACCTTGCCGTCTTTAATGCGCAGCGTGTTACCCATATTCTCGTACATGAAGTCAGCAAGAATAGCTGCAAAGTCGGTGTTATTAACCTTAACCACGTTCATCTTGATGTTGTTAAGCTCGGCAATTACTTTCTGGTAGATACGCTCTAAGTCGTAGTCAACGATGCCAGCGTCCACTGCAATTTCACCAGCAGTAAATATTGCCGACACGAAGTTCTGATGGAAACGATAAGCTGAATCGCCGCCTGTATCGTCTAGGTATCTATTAATCCAATAGTCAATGCGCTTCTTGATGTGGATGTCACCAGCTTCTAACGAAGCAACAATGAACTTAGGACCTGCATGCCCGTAGTTAAATCTAAATGCGTCGAATACATAGGTACCAAACTTAGCACCTTCTGGGCCTTTCAGCTCTTCTGGTTGTACCATTAAGAATTCAATTACGCGAGCTACTTCTCCGTCTGGGCTTCCTTTATAAAGTTCAAGCTTGTCATAGACTGACTCGTTTGTAGTTAAGAACGCAATCAGGTTAGCTGTCATCTCTGTAACTCGTTCAGCATTAACCGATGCTTGCATCTTAATCTTGGCTTTACCGTTTGATACGTTATGGATTAACTGAGACAAAGGTTTAGGGTCTTTGTTACCAATCTCGTCGATACCAAACATTAGGTTCTTTAGGTTAAGCATGCGCCCTGTCAAGCCGTTGTCTGTACTATCAAACACGCTAAGTTGCTCTGGGTCTCCAAACGCACTGATTCCAGCATACATCGCACCTGTCTTAGCGCAACCAGACCTACCAAGAAGGGAGACAACAACACCTGCCGTAGACATGTACTCCATCAAAGTTGTAGCAAACCCAGCAAGGCATGACATAGCGTGTATTTCAAAGCCTGGCAAGTTAAGTATGTTAGCGGACTCTTGCCAACGCTCATATGTGCCTACTGCTTTAAAGTGCTTGGCTACTCCCCTAATGTAAGGAGACACAGGGGCTTCTACTAATTCTTTGTCTATTGTCATCTCGTTATTACCGATAACAAAACTTCTTTTAGCCCAATCTTCTTTCGATTTAATATCGGCTGTCCAACCTAATTGCATGCGCATTTGCTGTGCACTTCCTACATTAATCATGTACTGACTCCATTTCACAAGGTACTCTTGTATGTTGTTGATCCACTTAGGGGTGTAAATTACTTGGTGGAACGATAGCGTCTTCTTTAATTCTTCTAGCGCATACACTGACTTCATTGGTAGCAAGAACTCTTTGAGTCCATCGTTAGGAAGAATCAAATGCATTGTCATACACTCACCGTCCAGTGGGCTATACAAACGACGTACTGGGAATAAAAGGTGTGCCAAGATTTCTACTGGGTCTTCGTAACGCACCTGACCTTTTTTATCAGTCTTTGGAGGTGGGTTGTAATACACACCACCGCTTTGTCCACGGCTGTAGGGGTTTAAGAAATCTGGGAATTTTGGAATTTTTTGGGTATCCGATGCCTCCCGAATTGGTTCCGCTTCATAGGTTTGGGTTCCAAGGAGGGCGTTGATTTGGTCAGCACTTGGCTCGAGTTGGGTGTGTTCGACAAGTTCTGGCTCGACGAACTCTTTAAGAGCTTTTCCCAGAACGATTGGGGTATTAATTTTTCCACGGTGTTTGCATCCTTTGCATCGGTCAGGGAAGTTTGCGCCGAACCATTCGCATGTGCGAGGGGCTGGGAAGTCACTAGCTTTTTTCTCTGTTTCTTCGTATGTGTATTTGGGGTGTCCTGATGACATGTCATGGATAGCTGTCGCTCCATCAATACAGAACTTAGCTATAGACAGACCTGCATGCCACAACGGCTCTTCACAGGTAGCCTCGTTCTCCAGCATGTATTGAACCTGTGCGCATCCGTCACCAGCTAATGAACGCTCGGCAATCTTTTGGAAACTCCACTCGTAGTTGTCTATCTTTTTCATAGCCAACGTGTCTTCGTCTAAACCCTTCTTGACTTTTGCCAACACGTCGTCAGGCTTGGCTTCAATGCTACCGTCTAGGAACTCTCTGAACTCGTCCCAGCTATAGACAGAAATCTCATCACCGATAACGGAGGTAGGTTCTGGTGGGTCAAACTTATGATTGAAAGTTTCTGGGCAACGCATGACACGTGCCGCATCTGCCATTACTGCAGCGTCTGCTGAAATCTTGCTTAGTACATACGCCTTGAATTGATGTGCGTACGGCATGTACTCACTAATAGGTATATCCCTATCCATAATCCAATAGGCATGCATGCCACCACCAGAGTCAATGCATACAGGATCAGGCATACCTGTTTCACCAAGGAACTTCCAGAGAGCTGTTTGCGCCTCGCCTTTGTCACCATATGCCTTACCCTCACCTACGTCTAAGTCGATAAAAAACGAACGAAAGAATAGGCAGTTGTCCGCCTTCCTACTAAATCCTTCAAATGATCCTAGTGCTACAAAAGTATTAAGCTGCTGTCCTTTTGTCTTCTCGATTAATTTAAATACATCATCAAGTGTTTCTGCGAAACGGTTAGTCGTCTTCTTTGTTGCTTGGTCTATACCTGTTACACAATAAACACCCTGCGATGGCAATGCTTTCTCATAAAATTGTTTTAACATATGCGCAGAGTCTAAAAAAGCGGATTGCTCCGCTTAGGTTATTGGGTGGGGGTTGCCCCCCTGTTTTTTAAGCTTGGGACTGTAAATACACGTCCGCATACTCACAAGCGGTGTTATATACATGTGATGCGTATGTGTTAGTGTCCGCCATTGCTAGCATAAACTTCAGTATTAATTCGCTTCTCGTCATCATATCTTCTCTCCAATCATGTCTTCTAAGTATGCCTTAGCGTGGGCAGTATTCTTAGCTGGTAGTAACCCTTTAGCGGTATCACTCTCTACCAAATCCGTGAATACTTCCACAAGTTGTTGATTCTTAAAGCGAATAGGTTTGCCACGGAACCAGCTATAAAGCGTCATCCTAGTTACCTTGAGTGCAACAGCTACATACTTAGAGGGTAGATTCGCTTGTATGCATGCTTTTGCTAACGCCACCCCTGGGTAGTTGGGGTTTAGCGTATTTACTACGTCGATTAGCTCTTGGCTATATGTCCGTGACATTCCTTATCCTTACTTCTTAGACCATTTTTTAACAACATCCGAAACATCAGATGCCTTGTCACCAGCAGCTTTTGACTCACGCTTAACTGGCTCTGCGGCTTCTTCAGCTGGGGCTTCTACAGGTGCTTCTGCCTCGCCTGTGCTATCAGACTGGAATACATTGAGCTTGATAGCAGCTTCAGCGGCTGGACTCTTAGCTTGACGGGCGATTGTTTCCAAGTCAGCATCAGGTACTGCACCAACTGGGGCAAACAAAACCTTTGGTGTAGGAGATTTTGTATCGAAAGCCATCTTAGTTACAACGCGGCCCGCTGACACATTGTGTGACGCTAGGTGCTGAACGTAAGGGCGGAAAGGCCAACGACCATTATCTTCTTTACCGAAAGCTGAAGTAGCTGGAAGAACTAACTGCATTACGTCACCTGCTGGGTCATTCGGTAGAACGACTGCGGTACGCCATGACAGTTTGCACTTAGCGCCAATACCGTTGTCGCCAGAACCTTTTGCACTGTTAGGGCATGAGGCACAGCTACCAGCCATTGGTGTTTTTACATCGTCATCAGGCTTCTCTGAGTCAGACGACCAGCAAGCTGGGGATACCTTCTCACCTTCTTTGTAGCCCTTGTCATAGAACATACGGGATGCTTTGTGTGCCATCTTAACAATGATGACGTTCATGAAACGGTCTTCAATAGCACCAATCTCTTTACCGCCAGCATACTTACGGAACACGCCACCCTTGATTGAGATGCGCTTATTGCCTTGGCGATTGCCGCCAGCAACTGCTAATGTATCTTCATCCAAACCGCCTACTGTTGCCAATGCGCCTAGGGCGCTTAAATTCACTAAATCTGTACTCATTTAAAACTCCTTTTAACTAAATTAAACTTTTGAGGTTGGTTTACGGACAACGATTGTAAACTCTCTCATAACATTCACACCTGGAGGCAGACCATCATCTGCATGTTCAGACATGAAATCCTTAAAGTTGCCTTGATGGATGCGACCTTCAAACAGTTCAACTGCATCGTTCTCACGAACAAACTTATTGAAGTTATCTCTATCAGACAACGTAAATCTTTCCTTCAACGACTTAATTACAGTACCTTGCTCCGTCTTGATGGAGGTCGCATTAGACTCGTTGCACACTGCTAGCATCTGTTGCTCTAACATGGCTTGCTCGTTTTTAAACTCACCATCTTTTGCTTTCCACTCTGACTCTAGTTTTTCACGTTCACTTCTTATTGTCAAGTATATTTTTACTAATTCATCTAAATTTGTATCAATCGCAGTTGTCATCTTCTATTCCTAACTCTTGTTTATACAGATCAACCAGCTTCTCGTGGCTATCAACTTTCCCTTGTAGCATCTGATACATCTTGCGTTCAACTTCTGAACCTTGCAAATGCACAACGGTCATTTTGTTTACCTGACCATAACGGTCAATACGGGCTACGCACTGCAGGTATGTTTCCACACTCATAACTGGAGACCAAAACACTACTGTGTTGGCGGCAGTTAGAGTCACACCATGCGATGCAGCTTGAGGTTGAATAATAAGGACTCGTGGAAATTCACTTGTTTGGAAACGATTAATTAAATCGCCTCGTTCTTTTGCTCCTACGTCTCCGCTAATAATTTCATTGGTGATACCTTCTCCTTGTAGATGTTTAGAAACTAACTCAATGGTGTGACGGAACGGAACGAACACAATAACTTTATGCTCCGTCTCGTCAAGCACCTCCATTAGGGCATTTAGTCGTGGTGATACATCAAACTCCACTACTTCACGGGTATCTGTATAGACTGCCCCACCCGAAATCTGCAAAAGCTTTGTGAGCTTTGCCGCCGCATTAACGGCACTAATCTTTTCTCCTGCCGCTTCAATGAGCATCTGGCTCTTGATAGCTTTGTAATATCTGTTGACCTGTGGTGTAAGGGGTATCTCACGAGTCTGATATGTTACGTCTGGTAAGTCCAAGCACTGTGCCTTTTCAAATCTAATTGCTGGTTGTAATGCGTTAAATACGTCTTGCCTTGCAGTAGGCTTGGGTACGTACTTAAAGCGGGTAAGTTGATGCATAACCTTGTCACGCCATGACGTGAAGTATTTTGGTACGTTGTCTGGTGAAACGAGCTTAGCTAAACCAAACGCATCAAGCGGTGACTGCGAAGCTGGAGTACCTGTAAGCATCCAAAGTTTAGTAGAAGGTTTCATTATTTTTGCTAGTGTTTTAAATCTTTTGGTCGTAGCTGTTTTATAAGCGTTTGCTTCATCAACCACAATTAGGTCAAACCCTAGTTTACTTATATCTTCCGCAACAATCCCTACACCGTCGTAATTAATGATGACAAACTCGTATACCCCGTTGATTACTTTCTTGCGTTTATTGGCATCCCCGTAGGCTACGGCAACGCTTCGGTGCATGGCAGTTTTGAAGATGTCAGCTTGCCAAGCAGAGTACATGATGGATAGGGGGCAGATGATTAGAACACGCTTTACCAAGCCCTGAGTCATCAAATAGTCGGCAGCCCAGATTACTGACGAAGTCTTGCCTGTGCCAGCCTCATTGAAGCAGAAAGCCTTTTTATGTAGGGATAGAAACGCAGCAGTGGTTTCTTGGTGTTTGAATGGAGTGTACATCCCAGGCCACTTGTAATCCCTTTGTATCGGTGAAGGAACTTTTTCTTCACATACACGGGCTAAGTGTTGCATCTCTTCGATGCCCCAGTAGACAGCCATATCAGCCGTACTACCGTTGTCGCTAAGAACCTCACTCTTCTCGATATAGCCAGTCACTAGGTCTATCTTGTCTGACGGCATCTTGAACCTGACTACGGTGTTATCTACTATTTCCACAACTATCCTTTAACTAAATTTTTAACGGCGCCCCTTACGGGGGCTAGTCGGCAAAGCCAAACATGCAAGGAGAAGCGTAGCTACGAGGATACCTACCTTCGAAACACTGCTTTGCTGACACGGTTATAGGACCAAATTAATCCACCGCCCACTCATGCCTTACAGCGGAACATCCCCACCAAGGAATTACTTTTTACTGCGTTCTTTCTTACTTGTTTCTGATACTAAATTACCTTTTGAATCACGTTTAAAGCTACGGTTCTTAGCGGCAGTAGTAATGTACGTACCGTTTTTATTTGAACCGCCTTTGTCTAAAGCCTTGCGATGGGCAACGTCTTTACCTTCTCTTGCGTCGGCTTTTCCATTACCGTTTCCGTCGGGTAACTTCTTGTCCAACGCTCGCCTCGCTCTTTGACGCTCCATACGACGTTCGTGTTCGCCACGGGACTTCTCTTGTTGGTATTCTTTTGCATAAGGTCTTGGTTTAGTTACGTACGGCATTATCTCTCCTTGTGGAATTCGCAAGACTTAACAGGACACCATCCACATAGAGGGGTAGGGTTAGCTTGCCACACATCATTTTCGTACGAATGGGTCAACCTTTCAAGGTCAGACTCAAAGTATTTCCACAAGGTAGGAATCTGCTCACGTGTGTATTCCTCTGACATAAAACTTTCATGCATCACAAACAACAACCCAGCCTTAATCTTCTGGACATCAGGGAAGTGAGCAAACGTCATCAATGCCATCAGCTTTAACTGTTTTGGGTCAGGATAACGATTAGAGCCAGTCTTGTAGTCAACAATAAACGCATGGTCTCCATCCACAATCAATAAGTCTACGATGCCACGAACCCACCTACCTTCATCCTTAAAGCCACATGGTTGCTTGTCGGGGGTCAATGCCATCTCATACTCAGGATATTTAGTCCCAGGAATTGCAACCAAAGAATCAAGCACAGGCTTAAAACGCTGGTAGTTTTTCTCTAGGGGTTTACCCTCAGCTACGTAATCCTCACAAGCTTTGTGTACGACAGTGCCATAGAGCATTTGCTCTGTAGCTTTCTTCTCGTAACGCTTAAGTACCTTTAATTCTTGGTACTGCTTGGGGCAGTTAACGTATTCCTTGAGAGCAGAGAATGACCATGTATAGTTCATTTTGACATATTACTCTGTTTTACGAGCTTTTCAAACCATTCGTAGAATTCTTTTAATTCTTTTTTAAATTCTTCAAGGCTCACAGTAAGTCCCCCTTCTCAATACCACGTTTAAATAGTTCAGCACGAATCTTCTTTAGTGCTTTCTCTTCAATGTTTGTGACGTTCTGACGGCTCATACCTAACTCGTCAGCAATTTCTTGCCTACTCATACTGACTTGGTTTAGGTTCACCATGCCAGCAAACGGAATGGGTTCTATTTCTACCGTGGCGTTAACACGGTCTTCGGTTGTAAAAGTTGTCATGTCTAAACCCTTGGAAGTTGACCGCTAAAGTTGTAAGAACCACAATGAACTAAGTTAGCCCACGGAGCCGCCCATACTGTAAAGCCCTGCTCCCTTGCAATCTTACAGAAATGGTAGTCTTCAGACAATAAACGATTACCCGAGTCTTTATCAATACTTGTAGCAAAAAACTCATGGATGACCTTTTGCTTGCGTTCTGTGTCTACAGCTAAGAACATATCGTTGTTATAGGTTGGTACTTTATCTAGTAGGGCTTCAAATACTTTACGCTGAATTAACATAAAGCCTGTACCACCATTGGCAATCTGAATAGGTTGATTACTCTTTCCTTCGGCTCTCTTTGCATCATCTACTAAGTTAACTACAAAAGCACCTGTGTGGTTTTTGAGGTCTTGTGGGGGTACACCAGCTTTAACTGCGTTGGTTACTTGAACCCAATCAATTTCTTTCTTAGGGTAGATACCGCAGATGATGTCTTTGTTAGCGTTAATCATATGCAAAATGTCTGCTGGGTTAAACCCAATGTCGGCATCAATAAACATCAAGTGGGTGCAGTCACCAGCCAAGAAGTCGTGAGCTAGACTATTACGACCGCGTGTAATAAGAGATTCATTCATCATGTAAGCGAACTGAAATGGTACTTTTGCTTGGGTAAAAACACCTACCATCTGAAGCAGACTAAGTGTGTACTGCCCGTTGCATAGACCACCGTACATAGGTGTAGCTACAAATAAACTTGGAGTTGCAGTCTTTGGCTTTTCTACCGCATCCTCGTAGCCAGGTTGAAATGGGGCTTGTTCTACTAATTTATCAGTCATTTACTTCTCCATGGGTAGGTTGTATAAAGTTGTTTCATTTTTTCATTACCATCTAAAAACCACTGCATTTGTTCATCTTTGTTGCATCTGTAATTAACCGTGTATTTACCAGTACCACCAAAAGATTGCGGGTTCTTTGACTTAGCAAAAGCTTGTTTAAAAACTTCTCTGTCGCAGTGGTATGTATCTCGGTAGAAAGTGGATTGTAACTTAAGCAAAAACTCTGTCTTAAAGCAATAGCAGTTCATGTCTACAAGGTTAGAGTTGACATGGTTTGGGAACACACCAAGGCTATCGCAGTCGTCGTTACATATAAAGTTGCCTTCTTTGTCCACTATTTTGCGTAACGAGTAGCACCACTCAAAGTCATGCCGTTGCATACCTTCTACCATGATGCGTACATGGTCGTCCTCAAACCAATTATCTTCATCTAGAAACAAAGTGTATTCGTCATTGATAAGACCAGCTATGCTTGCATAAATACGGTGTCCGTAGAACCCTGACTCAAGCTCACCCCAAAAATGTCTCTCAGGCATGCCAGTATTCTCAGGTAGAACAATTATCCGTAAGCGTTCGCTAGGATTATCTTTAATGATTTGAATAGCTCTTTCGGCATATAACATACCGTCGATTACTACCCAGTGATAAACCCCGTCGCCTTGACGGGCAACGCTTTGAATGGCTTTGGCTAACTCAGGTGCACCTGTTGTAGGTGTAATAACTACTGCTCTCATAGCTTCTGTATCCCCATTTGATAATTTTTAACGATGGTCTTGTACTTCCCGCCGAACGCTTCTAGGAAACCATCAATCCCTATTTTCGTTGGTTCGTGCGGGTACTCGTAGTCATCAAACAACATTACACCACCTTGCTTCAACATCCCCCACGCCATACAAGCGTCAGACAACGCTACGTCTGGGGCATGACTACCGTCTATATAAATAAAGTCAAACACGTAGTTAAAGCCAATCATTTGCGCTAACGCTTTGTACGACGGCAGTTTTGTTAGGGATACCACTTGCCCAGACTTTCTTGCTTCGTTAGTGTTAGACCAAAACCTAGCCTCAACCGCACTCATATCAATCGTTGTATCAAAGTCAAGAACTTCAAACGGGTCTATACATACAATGCTACCCTTCTCAGATAATCCATTCTCTAGCATCCAGCAAGTAGCTTTACCCTCAAAGCTACCTATCTCTAAGAAACATTTTTTCTCAGGTAGTGCTGACATACAAGTCTGAAAGTTGTTAATGTTGCTACTAAACCAATCTTGTGTGAAATTCATTTCCACTCCTCCATCTCTCCATAGTTAATCCCAACTTGAGCTTCACAAGCCACAGGCAGTCCTTTAGCCCAGTCTGGTGGTGTTGACATGACCTCGACAATCCAAGCACAAGCCTCGTCTACCTCATCTTCGGGGACTACGCACACCGCAGCGTCGTGTACTGTTAGTACGGGTCTGTAACGCTCTGTGAGTTTAAGCATCTGTTCGCCCACGATAATCCTTGCTAACGCTTGAACTACGTTCTCCACAATCGAACCGCCCCATAGAGACACGGGGCCTTTGCGTGACTTGTATTGGTATCCGCTGTTAGTTTCATCAGTGTTGAGTTGTAGCTCGGGGTAACGGATGAATAGACCATTAGGTAACTCAAACCCTTCTTGGGTTACTCGCACACACTTATTCTTGCCGTAGTAGAACGGCTTAGTCTTAGGTTGCCAGTCAGCCATAATCTTGAGAGCCTTGTCGCCTTCTTTCCATAGCTTCACAACCATGTCGTTAGTCTGTCTGTATAAGCTAACAATCTCCTTACACTTGTCTTCTGTAAGGTCAGCGCCAGGTGGACTAGTCTTTAGCGTGTGCTGTAACTTTAATGCGCCAGTGCCATATCCCAGTCCGAGGATGCAGGTCTTACCCACGAACCTTTCAACGGGATTTTTCTTGGTGACCTCAAAGTCGTATATCTTCGACGCAAAGATGGAGTAAACATCGTCCCCAGCGGAGAATTCTTTGACCAAGTCTTCCTGACCCGAAAGCCACGCGAGTACACGAGCCTCAATTTGAGACGAGTCGCAGTTGATAACCATGTACCCTTCGGGTGCGACCACCGCATTCTTAAGAGCCTTTTTCTTCTTATCACGACTCGGAAGGTTTTGGAAATTAACCTTATCCGACCCTGCCCAACGACCAGTGTGTGCCCCATAATACTTAAGCGGGATTGGTAAGCGCCCTTTGTTCCTTGACCCAACGTCGATGAATCGCTCAATTCGACTCTCCTCAATAGTTGATTTAGTTCCCAAACGCACCGCAGCGAGTTGCTGGATGAATGGGTCTTCGTGTTCTGTTAATGCAATAAACCCTGTGTCGTTCTTTGCCAGCGCATAGGTTAGCTTGCCAGTAGTCTTGCTCTCTTTCATTGGCACTTTCACACCAAAGTCTTCTAGCACTTGAGCAAACTGTTTGTTACTAGCTAACTTCTTACGCACTTCTTCCTCGGTCTCGCAACCTAACTTTTCTTTCAAAGTGCCAAGCAATTTAAACTTCTCGTCTTTGAGTTCTTCTAGTCTTTCGGATAGCAACGCATCATCAACCTCGAGGATTGGGTTAATGAACATCCGCAGAGTCAAATCTATCAGCTGAAGTTCTTCTTCTGGAAACGCACTCGACAATACTTGGTAAAGCTTAAAAGTTAGCTCCACGTCGTTTTTGCAATATTCGCCATACTGCGCAAGCTCGCTATTTGAGAAACCAGTTATATTCTTGCCTTTAGCGTCAAGCACCTCTGTGCCTTTCGTGCCTAACTTGTAACGCTCGGATAGGTAGGCTAAAGAGCCTCCCACATCAACACCATTGGTAGCCCTACCCATACACAAAGTATCAAGGTATAGCTTCGGTTTGATACCAAACCGCCATGCAAGGATTGCACCATCGAACATAGTATTGTGACAAAGCAAAGCGGATTCATTCCACGGAAGGGTGGATAGGTATTTTTGAACATCGACGTGTGAGCCAGAGAACCATTGCGTCACACCCTCGTTCAGCTTTACACCTACACCGATGACCTCGAACTTCTTACTACGGATATATTCTTCCGTAGTAAGTTTCGTCAAAGAATAGTCTTGAGCATAGTAAGTCTCAAAGTCTAGGGTAATTAGATTCATTTTCTTCCAAATAGTTCGGGTAGAGTTTTATTCCACCAATGCTTAGGTTTCGTTTGCTCTCTCATCGCCCTATGCGTAGCAAGCATTTGTTCAAGCCCAGCTTCGCTTAGTTCGGTGTTGCCTAGTTTAAGAGAGCCAGCGTTGATAGTTCCTGTTACCGCACCAGTATTAGCCCAAGCTAGTTGACCAGCGCCATTAGTTCCAAGAGTCAAGTTGTTGTATGCCTGATTCTGAATAGAAGATAATCCTTGGATCGCTCCACCCAAACCCGTAGCGCTCGGTGCTAGATATGGGTTGGGCTTTCCCTCGTCACTCACTTCGCCCTCTCCAGCAAGTTCTTTCATTACCATCTCGGTAAAGCGTTCTCGCTCGACTTCCTTTAATGCGTTGTTAAACGCATCTGTTTCTTCTTGGGTAAGAATATGAGAGTTAAAAGCATGTTCTAGTATCTTTCTCCATCTACTCATACCGCCCGTATGGGGTTGGTAATAAAAGTCCTCGGGACAATCCTTCATCCGTTGCAATAAGATTTCGACTCCTGTGTTCATGGTGTTGTCCTCATTCTTCTACTGTCTGTCCAGCCTTTCGCTAATAAATCTTTAAATGTTGGGCTTTTATCCATAACTGTTTGTGTAGTTAAACCATCAGGTGATGTTAAGCGAATACGTCCTCTGGGGGGTATGCTATAAGAATTAGGGAATGGGTCAGGGTCGGTAAACTCTTCTTCCTCGAGTGGCACTAGGGTCTGTAACACCATCTGATTAAACTCTTGCTTGCGAATGTCCCTGATACGATCAAAGATCATACCCTTTTCGGTCTCACTCATAGCGTCTCGAAAATAATCTTTATAGATGAACTTCCACTTGTCGCACTCGGCATGGAACTCCTCGGGGTGTGTCTCCATTCGTGCCAGCACTATACCTACTCCGCCACCAACTATTTCGTCAGTCATGTCCTTCTCCTTAAATAACAAGTTTTATAGATACAAAAATAGGGAACAAAGCCGTAGCCTTGTCCCCTAAGAAACTACTTAATCACAAATCCATGGTCGACTGGGGCCGTATTGCGCCGTATCCCAACAACAGATAACACCATGTCTATCGGGCGCACACTTGATTACATTGTTCTGTGCATACACATTTAAAAACACCGCAGCCAATCCAATCGCAATTAGTATTTTCATTTTACTTTCTCCAACTTAGAAATTTCACGTGCCAAATACCATGCACCTTTCTTCAAGTCTTCAATGCGATTGCCCTTGTGGTCTGCACGAGTAATGTATTTG
The DNA here is from genome assembly GCA_032273045.1 of Chloridella minuta. Classification (NCBI taxonomy): domain Eukaryota; class Xanthophyceae; order Mischococcales; family Pleurochloridaceae; genus Chloridella; species Chloridella minuta. The sequence continues at coordinate 31,890 of JAUKPQ010023755.1, forward strand.
ACGACGTTGCCGAGGTTATAGCTAAGAGACTTTGCCTCGATGAAATCAATCGTCTCAATACCGCCTGTCTTGTAGTGTGATGGGTGATTAACATTGTCAGGTCTAACTGCTTTTAAAGTTTCGATTGCTTGTTCTCTCATCATTTCAGCAGTCATCATGCGTGGTCTAGCTCTCATTTCGCTTGCCTTTTGAATCTCTTTATCACCGAACAATGCTAGTGATGCCTCAGCATTAGGTGCAAGAACTGATACTACTTGCCCATTCTTGAGTCTCTTCTTAGCATTGTATGTAGTTTGATATACAGTATTGACACTTACACCTATTGCTTGGGCTACTTCTTTTGCCTTTGCAAGTGGGTTTTTAGCGATATAGCGTAACACTTTGGTGGTATTAGTTAACTTCTTCATTTTTACTTCTCCTTGTGGTTGAACTACGTTTTACTGCGACAATTCCTGTTATTGGCGATTCGTGCATCATGGTCTTAGCTAATCGTTTAGATAGATTAGGTATCTCCTCGAGGGTGTAATCGCCATTCATTAAAAGACCTACCATTGCAAACCCAGCATACAACTTCTCTAGGTATAAATTATCTTGCTCACTCATGATTCATCTCACGATTCTTCTTGAATAAGTAGTCGTCACGATACTCGGTAGGTGGGACAAATCCGTATCGTTTAAAAGTCTTCATAACATCAGCACCTTTGGTGTATATGAACTTAGAATTTTTCTCGAGCATCATAGGCATTTTCTTCGCTTTAGGTTTTTCTTCGACAAGTTTAACTTTGCGTAGTATGTTCAGATTCATTTTCTTTCTCCTTTAGAAATTTTTCCATTAACACAATCGCCCGATTGAAGCCAGTTATATAGGCTTGCTCTTGCTCGGGACTAAATCTATTCTCGTGGATTCTTTCTAACGCACACCACTTGTCATACTCAATCTTTGCTCTCATGTCTTCTCCCTGTTACTAAGCTTGGTAACTTTCTAAAATCATCAATGCGATGTTGCATCGGGTGGGGCATGGGCTTGTAGTCTTTTAACTCAAAGACTGGGGTGGGTTGTTTCTTAATCATTTCTCTTGTGCCTTTCTTAGTATTGCTCTAGCAAATTCAAATATACCAACCCTACCAAATTCAATTCCTTCAAAATCTTCATACAATGAATAAACATACTCATTGTTGCTTGCAATTTTTTTAATAACTTCCGTTATTTCCTCATCTGTTAGTGTCTTTGCTGGATGGGTGTAGAGTGGAATAGAACTTTCATCAACCTTTGACCAAACTAAATCTTCTTCATACAAGCCATTCGGAAAATATGTTTTGTGCACCCATGCTACTGGTTCATTTTTCATTAAAGTAAGTCTCCATAATTGCATCTAAATTAATCTCACTAACGACGAGGGCTACACCGCCGTTCTCTTCAATCCGTTTAAGGTTGTCCAACTGCAGTGCAGTGGGCTTGTTAGCACCTGACTTGACCTCTAAGCCGTAGAACTTTCCTTCGTGACATACAAGAATGTCGGGAGCACCACTACTTCCATATCCGCCTGTGGCTGGCATTACAAAGTAGATATTCTTCTCTTTCAAATACTTCTTGATTCTGTCTTTAACTTTCCCTTCGGGTGTCATAGCCATTTCAACTTCCTCCTTCTCTCGTTGTTCAAGGGTAGTCTGCCTCTTCCAAAACCTACCCCAATAGATTTGTTCTTCTTTCTTATTCACCACGCAATGCCATCAACGAGTTATAAGATAGAACTATCACAAACCACATATCACTTACTCTCCACCCTACCTCTATGAACTCGTCGTTTCTCAACGGTGTAGACATCAAGTTTAAATGCGTTACCTCATGGTCTTGCATTATCGGGTTGCCTCTTGCCAGCACCATAGCCATCTTAGTTTTGACTTCATCAGGTAATGTATCCTCGTCAAATACCCGAGTAAATCCATCAGCAACGAATATGGTGTAGGAGTTTCCTTCCTTACGCAAAGGGACACGATAGAGTGCATAGTTGTATTGGTGAATTACTGGGCTTAAATTCCCGAGCATGGCACTAGAGTCCATTGGCAATTAAACTCATCAACGTGACGAGCAGTAACATTTATCAAGTCGAGGTCAGGATTGTATCCACTCTCCGATGGAATGATATTTGCGTAGAACTTGGTAACATTCTTGCCTTCTGCATGAACCTTGTTCATAAGAGTGATTGCCTTGAACTCATCAGGCATTTCTTTCACACGCTTGAATGGCTTAACTACTTCATACTTGTATTCGTTATGACCTTGTCTTGGCATCGCTTTAACTGAACCTATAACTAAATGATTTAACTTATCCGCACCTATTGCGTAGAACTCGTTGAGAAAAAATCTCTCAATATCTTTTCGCTTCTCAACCTTAATTCTATCCATCGCATCCCATTTGTCAAGTGTTTCTTTACAATTATCTAGATTTAATTCATTAGGACTTTCCCCTAGTAAAACTACCTTGAGCATCTTATGAATTTCTTCTGCGTTGAAATTATTTTGTTTGTAATCTCGACCATGATAAGTGTCCATCATATTGACCGCTTGATTGAAAGAATCTGCTGGATACTTATTTAGAATTCCATCGGGGGGTGGAACAACATTATTGCGTTTCAAAGTCGCCATCAATGTTGAGAGTTTTCTACTATGGATTGTCTCTCGGTCAGCGGAGTCTGAACCCCTGTCCTTACGATAGAATGGGCTACGATAGTTATAGACATCAACACCATCTTCTTTATCAGTCCATACCTTTGCCACCGCAAGACCGTTGGTGTCAGCGAGTAAGAAAGTAGTAGGTGAGTAGCGTAGTAAAGGATTGCCTTCAATTACATCAACCACTTTAAGCTTGTATTTAAAGTTAAGTTCTTGTATGAGTTTCTTAGCTGATGAGCCATTAATAAGATGCTCAAGATGTTCATTAGCGAAGCCTTCGTATATTAAATTCATTTCACTTCTCCTTATAGTTGTTCTACTTCTTTACCATTAACTAAAATCTCGATACCCCACTCACTCGGTGGATACGATTCGTTGGGCACATACTCTGTGAGTTTCATTACTGATGGGTTACGCTTATACAACTCTTTGTTTAGCTTACGCTTAAGATTGGCAAAGACAACCTCCAACTCAACCTCTCGGGTGTAATAGCTACTACCATCGCCGTTGAACGCACGAACTCTAGAGAACATATTCTGCACATCGTATGCCAACGTAAATGCAATTCCAGCATCTAGTGGAGCAGTATTTAAATTCTCATCAGCGAACTTGATAAGCTTGTCCCTCTCCTCTTGCATAAGAGACCAGTTATCTGTGCCGATGCCATTCTCTGCCATGACTTCAACTGCCGTCTCCATGTAGCCCTTCCACTCCATCGTCTTAAGCATTACCTCGTTAACTTGGTAGAAGTCTGCGTATCGCTTAAGAAAGTCTTTAGCATCCTTACGGCTAACACGCTTACCAACAACTTGGTATTTGCTATCCTCATGAGGCATCATTGTTTCGCAGTCAACTCTCATGCCCTTGAAGATAGGATGGAAAATGTCGCTACTTCTATATATCATTCCACCATGACGTGAACTCCTCATGAAGTAACCTCTGCTCCAGTTGCTAAGTATCATGTTGTCGCCCTGTCCGTAGTAGCCATTCGTAAACTCGAACGTATTGTCCGAACGCACTATGCCTAACTCTCTAGGGACTGTTTTATAACTCTCATAGGTGATAACACCGTTATTGTTACGCTCGTGGATAGTGCTAGGGTTGGCAAGATGCTCTTCCTTAGTATGCTCATAAGACTTCCAGCTAAAACCATAGCGGATTACATACACTTGCTCGCCGTTACGCTCCTCGCTAATAAAGTCTTTGTGGTTGTGCCGTCTGTCCATGATTGGAAACCGATTGGTTGTCCCTCTGTATGGCTTAACAGTTTTAGTAATGTTGGTCAGTCTTGACCATTCAAGTGCTTTCATTGTCCTTCTCCTTTAATTGTTTAATAATGTCTTGCCACATATCGACACCCATGTCGTCACCTCTGTCCTGATACCACACAAGCTTTTCAAGGGCATACACATACTTACTATCTCCAAACGTATCTATGATTTGTTCAACTACATCATGTTTGATACGTGCTAGTCCACCATCGCCTCTGCCCATGATTAGTCCCTGTTAAAGATAACTTTCTTACCTGATGGTGGTTCAAAGCCTCTGTTCTGAGTAATCATCCACAGGGTAGGTGGAACGATATTCCACTCGACGTCATACTCGACATAGCCATCGGTAAATACAATCACCGCCTCTGCGTTAATCTTCTTCTCGTTGATATACTTCGCAACAGACCCGACGTGTGTGCCCCCACCGCCTAATGGTTTTAGTAATGACGCAATCTGTCCGTAGGACTCGGGCTTGAAGGCTTGTTCGCCATGCACCATCGTATCCCACCACAAAACACGCACCGCTTCGGGCTGGACAAGGTCACAGATAGAAGCCAGTTCCGTAGCAAACTCGGTCAACTCAACACCACCGATAGAACCTGATGTGTCGATTGCAACTACGACCTCACCGATAGTCTCGTTCTCCATGCTTGGTAGATAAATGTCATTAGCCATGTGACGCTTGTTCATGCGTCGCCAAGTAAACTCATCTTTGCCTTTCATGGTTGATGAAACAAATTCTCGTAGAGCATCTCGCCAATCAATCTTGGGTTCAAGTAACTCTCCGATTGCACGAGGCATCTTGCCACCCATACGACCAGCAAGCATACCGCCCTCTCGTAGAGCCTTATCAATACCATCCGATAAGTCTTTGAGTTCTTCGGCAGTCATCTCCTTAAATGATTCCCAGTCATGCTCATCGAAACCATCACCGCCCATGTCATAGTCTTTGCCATTGGCTTTGATTTTGTTATCTTGCTTTCCACCCCCTGATGGAGGACTATCTTGCTCGTCATCACCCACGCCCTGTCCATCATCGGCGTCGCCGTTACCTGAGCCACCTGAGCTACCCTTACCTTTACCTCGCTGAGGATTCTCCTTACGGATATAGTTATAGACCTCACGCATATTCCAGTTGTGAAAGAACGCATCGTATAACGCACCTTCGGGCAAAGTCACGATAGCCTCGTTGCCACCACTCACAGTCCCCTTGATATTGAAGATGATGTCGTTGACTACAAAGTCCGCTGCCATGTTTGCAATCTTGGAATCTTCCTTGAACATATCCTTACCACGAGGGATTTGTTTCAATGCCACATGAAGATTCTCATGGAGGACAAGACCACGTAACTTGGGTTCGCTATCAATCGTTTCTAGGAATGGCTTGGAGTAACGCTTGTTTACACCATCGGTGTATGCCGTAAACATTTCCTCACTCACCTCTGACTTACCCATCAACATCACACCGCTATACAACGCAGTCTCGGGGTGTTTCATCAAGGCGATGTGAGCCTTCTTTAGTCTAACTTCTTGCTTGTGCATATACTTCTCCTTAGAATAATTCGTGGTTGTTCTTAGCCCACTCTGCAATCTTGGCATTGTTACGGGCTAGTTTGATTGACTTGGTATTACGCATCATCATTGTGAAGAACACCGCTTGCACCTCTGAACTAGCAATCTTCTCAACGAACTTCATGAACTTCGTCAAGTCATCTTGCGTCTCGAGAACGTCAACGGCTTGGAACATAATCATTAACTGGGCTGATACCTCGTCGGGAACTTTAATGCTATCTGGGTCTTTGACGATGTCCCTAACATCGACCAGAGTTTTCTCTAGCGATAGGAACGCTGACATATCACCAGCACCGCTTGCACCGATAGTGCCAGCCAACGCACACATCGTCGCATTTTCTCCAATGATGTCTCGTTGCTTGACAATCACATCGCACTTAGCAAGAGAGCGAGGCGAACAGAATGACAGTTGAGTCTTCTTGGGGTTGAAGATATATGGGTTGTCGTCTTGGTTGCCGTCACGATACGATGCCAATGTCCGAGGGAACAACGCAACGAAAGCACGAACAACACGAGAGATACCATTAGCTGATGCCCACTCTAACCATTCATTAACTGTTGGTTTGTTCATCTCCATAATACATACCCTGTTTCCAGCGTGAGCCAACATCGTGTCGCCGACCCCATCGCTTGCATTGTTTGACGTGCCAAAAACTATGCTTCCATCGGGTAGTGGTTTGTCACCTACCATTCTCTCCAACATTAGTCGGGTAAAGATAACTTGCAAGAGCTTGGGTGCTTTCATAAACTCGTCAAGCAAGATGACCTTTGGCTTAGGAGAGTCAAGCATGAAGAGAGACGAAACATAATACTCAAGGGTTTGGGTAGTATGGTTGGGAATAGTCATACCGATGTCGGACATATCCTTGACAGGACAGTCCACATAGATATAGTCATAGCCCTCGCCTAAATCCTCACGCATCATAGCTAATAGAGTTGTCTTGCCACATCCAGGCTCAGACTGAATGATTGGTGTGAGTTCTGAACCTATTAGGGGAATGACCTTGCGTAGTTCTTTGATGGTTACTGTTGGGTTGAAGTTGAGTTTGCTCATTTGTATTGCTCCTTGATTAAAGTGAATTAAAACTACCGAATTTTGAAAGGATGTCGTCGATACCTTCCTTGACATGGTGACGCACCGCATCGGAATCTCGAATATCTTCCGCTTTGACACCACGTAAAACTTTCTCTAGCGACGCACGAGCTGACTCCAATCCTGAATCATTGTTAAGATTGAATCGCTTAAAACTTTCGCACATTTCTAGGGCTTTCTGTATCGTCGTGTCGTATATCTTGCGACGCTTGGTGCGAACCTCGCCGTTGACCTCTGACTCATCTACACCACAACAATGACTGATGGACTCCATGACCTCGACCATCCTCTCTGACTGCTCTTGTGCAATCGAATCTATAATCCGTGCGGACTGTGCTTTGTATGTATTAAACAAGTCATCAGCGATGTCATTCGCTATGCCACAGCGGAAGTCGTTCATCGGCACTTCGGACACATAAAGGTTAAGACCGAACTTGGCACGAACTTGGTCTTTGTGTGGGTAATCGTTACGATTGAACATAGTCCCTTGCTTGAAAGCCATGTCGGACACGATTGAATCGTAGTCATCAGTTAATGAATCCACGAGGGAGTGGAAAGCTATTTCATGCTCGTGATACTCTTGTTTAAATTTGGGCACATCAACGGAAGGCAATAAATTCTGCGATTGATTCCATTTGTAAGTCCTACGCTGAAGCCAGTTATAGATGGTTTGCCGATAGTTAACTACGGCTTTGTGCTTGGGATGGTTAGCTAACAGATTCTTAACATACCTGCCCGCGGACTTATCAGCGTTCTTTGAGGTAGTAACCTCATCACTGATACCTCGGTCTTGTTTGGTTGCCGACCACACGCTGATGTCTACGCTTACTAGCACTGCCGAACTAGCTAGGCTAATCAGGTGTTCGGGTTTGGTTAATTCCATGTTCATATACTTCTCCTTGGTTTGGTTTGCACTACGCTAAAAGTAAATCCACTACTACGTGGTAAGCTAAATAAGAAACTGATACAACTACTAACAATCTACCGAAAAAATCATTCATGATGTTCCTCCCTCCAGTATTATAAGTATAACATAACTTGACATTTGAGTCAACGATGGTGTGTGACTTTCTTATTCCACACAAAACACAAAGGTACGTCTTGGCGGTTAATTCAGCCAATCACATTCCATAGTCCGATGAACGCTAATCCAGTCATACTCACCCTGACCCCACACTTCCTCGGTCACATCCTCAATCTCCTCACCGATACGAGCAAACGCACCGCCTATGTATGGGTTAGCAGTCTCATCGTCATCAGCCCAATCTTTCGATAACTGAATCAATGCCTCGTGACACGCAACATCGGGGTAAGACTCATACCACTTCACATAGTCCGCAAAGAAATACAAGGCTAACTTCTCCTCATCTATCTTCAAGTCCTCGTCAGCCATCGCCCCAGCAGTTTCAGTCTTTGACTTGGCTTCAGCTATGAATGTATAGAACGATGCCTTTGCTTCCTCGGGGTCAGTCCTTTCCTCGGGCTTGTCATAGCTCGGTGTTAAGAACCGAATCGAATACGCTACTGTCGACCTATATCCCATGCTTATCCCTCCTTCTATATCCGCCAACCTTTTTAGGTCTCCACTCAATCGTGGAGTCCAACATAATCCCCACCATCCATGCCATCACTCCGCTATTCATGTTCTTCTCCTGTAAATGTTCTAATCCAATCCACATAGACCTCGTCTGCGTAGAACCACCTTGCCTGTCGCTTGCGATTGCACACCTCTATCGGGTAATTAACTAATAGAGCATGGTCGTCACTCCGCACCAGCTTGTAGAACTCGGGCTTATCGGGCTTGCGATATAACTTAATGACTCTCATACACCACCTCACGCAGTTTGATTAACTCTCGGTCAAGGGCATCCGCACCCACTTCTCTCTTGATACGGATAACCCTGTCGATGTTGTCCTTGTTCACTAAGAACTTAGCCATCTCGTTGCCACCCGAACGCACCGCATTGATGACCTGCAATAGGAATATCTTGTCTTCGCCCTTCATTTCGGTTCACTCCCTGTGGATAACACACCCATCAAGTAGTCGTGAAGTAACTGTGTGTCATGATTCTCTCTACGGAAAGCACCTTGATAGAGGGCTTGATTCTCCTCATCACCTAACCATGCCACCACTCGGCACAACGCTTCGAACTCTTCTCTGTTCATCATTTGATTAACCCTCCCTTGTTGTTAAGTCCTTTTAAGTCTTCCATGTTAGTAATCATCATGTAGTTTGACTTGTGCATTGGAGCAACTGTGCGAACCACCTTACTTGCTAGGTCATTGCCACATGGAAGGCAAACTGCGTAGCCAATACGGAATCGACCCTCGTCGTAGGTATCACCACATAGCTTGCACTGTGGATTAAAAGTCTCATCAATCATGGTTAATCTCCTTTTGTAGTTTGTTAAGAATTGCTACCGCTTTCTTGCGTTGCGTTGAACTCGATGAGTCCATGTAGAAAAGAGACACGATACCCATGATGTAGGTTAAGTCTTCCTTGGTTAAAGTCATAGGTAATCCCTCCCGAATGATTGCTCATACATATCGAGCCACTCGTTGAACTCTTTGTCGAACTGTGCCAACTCTTCGTCGGTAATTTCCATTCCACTAACTCGTGGGTCTTTAGATAGCGATTTTGGTAGCAGTCGGTTGTCCATCTGCTCCTCGTCTACGATTAACATATTTTTTAACTTACCCATGACTTCTCCTTGATTGGATTAAACGATTTCCACTACATCGTGGAAAGCTAATTAGCGTTGGTGGGTCTGATGCTTTACTGGGCTAACTTCTTCCCCATCAACAAAACCATTATACTTTAACTTTACATTTGGGTCAATGGTCTTGTATGACTTTTTTAGATGATGGGTGCTGAGAAAAATTCCAGTTTTGAGAAAAAATTCCAGCGAAATTCCAGTTTTAAAAACCGAATTGGAATTTTTTTAGACTGTGTGAAATCGCCCTGAGAGCCATATAAAATATAGTAGTAGTAGTAGTAGTAATAGTATAAATATAATAAAAATTCCAAAATTCCAGTTTTTTCTGAAGAGAGACCCTGCCCCTGTGCAAATTAGTTCACTGGCTGAGAGGGTCTTATGCTCTCTACTTTTTTCACTCAACCCCCTGTCCTACCCTGCGAAAAACTGGAATTTTGGAATTTTTAATGTAAGTCCTTGAATACAAAGAATAATTAAATTCCAATTCGTGTTTTTGAAACTGGAATTTTTCTTTCCGACACATAGCCTACGGCTCTAAAACTGGAATTTTTTAGTTTGACCACTTTCAACCTATCATTTCTTAGAATTCTAAATGATGCAGAGTTAATTCCACTACACCGTGGAAAGCTAAATAGTGACCTTGTGTTGGCATGGGGAATTCCCTCACGCACGCGCTCGAAGACAAATAACTGGTTTCAAAATAGCGGGCGCAAAAAAAGGGGACAGGGCAATTAAGCCCCATCCCCTATGAATTTACTACTTGATAGCTTTAGCTATCGCATTTACCACAGTATCGTCTACTGTCGCATCCCCTCTGCCTTTTGCCGTCTTAGCCCTTGCTTTGATGCTAGGTAGTAAGTCTTCCTTGAGCCACAATGCAAAGTCTTTGGTGACTGCCCTTTGGCGCTTTTTACCCTCTAGCTTATCCATATACTGACGGACATAGCGCTTTAGGTCTTTCAGACGATTGGACTTGTAATCACTCCAGTCATCACGCCATGTCTTATGAATACTATGCTTGACGGGGTCATCATTTCTGAATGTCCCAAAGACCTGTGATGAGTAGGACATCACTACATTGATGTCTATCTTTTGTGAACCTTTAGTCCCTGCCTCACAAGGCACCCAATCTTTTGTGTAGTGTTGGGCTGGATGTAGTTCATTAAATCGGAGCATTTGCCCTGACTCAATCTCGGACTTAACCTCATCAGAGATAGCGTCTAGGAATGTCGGACATTTACCATAGATAAATTGACCGATAGTGATACCCTTTTCAGAGCTAATACAACCTTGATACGATGCATCCTTTAAGGATGTAATTTCTTTTGTAGACATTTGATGTCCCTTTCATGTCTGACAGACCATTCTGTCATTGGTTATAGTTCTACACGAGCTAGCCCCTTATGTAAAGTTACACGATGTAGTGGAACACTAAATAGCGACGCACACACAGACGCGCGCGGAGACAAATAACTGGTTTCAATGGGGCGAAAAAAAACCCCACCAGCACGAAGCTGGCAGGGTTTGGTTACTACTTAGACCATGCGGTCATGAAGGCTTGGCGAGCAGTCGCAAACTTTTTCTCGTCTGCGGTCTCGTCACCACGAGCCTTAGCGTTTTTGCACTTAACTGCAAGGTCGGTGAAGATGTCACTTATGCGGTGAGCAAAATCAGCAGTAGCACCACGCTCTCTCGTTTTACCCTCATTGAGGATAGTGCGAGCTTGACGCTTTAGGTCGCTTAAGCGGTTAGAGCAGTAGGTGTTCACCTTGTCACGCCATTGCTTGATGATGGCATGAAGATATGGATTCTCGTTTTTGAGCTTCCCGTATTGTTGCTGGGTAAAGCTAAAAGCGTAATCCACACCGATAATCACCTTCTCACGCTCATCTTCAAGTGCTGGGTTAGAGCCATCAATGAGTAGATAGTGATCATTAACGATAGCGTAACGATCAGGCTTGTTCACTTCGTTAAAGCGTAGCTGATAACCGCTATATAACTCGGCTTTAACTTCATCACTAACCGATTCAGGGAATGTCTTGCACTTATCAATAACGAAGCGTGCAACGCTACGCATACGATCGTTAGCAAGGGCTTGTTTATAAGCACCATCTTTAAGTGATGTGATGGTGTCGGTTACTGCTGGTACTGCGGAGGCTTGTTTAGCCATGATAAAGCTCCTCATAAAATGAGATACTGCGGTTAATGGTGGGCAGGATTGCGTCACCATGATTTATGTTATACGCACACAAGGCTCTTATGTAAAGTTTCACGCACGCATGGATCGCTATATAGCGGGCTTGTCACGCACTCGCTTAGGTGCTCGGCGACAAATAACTGGTTTCAAAGGGCAAAAAATAACCAGCCCCGAAGGGCTGGCTAAGTACTACAGGAATTACCAGACAGTGATGATCTCTGCATCAGGGTTCTTTAACCACAAACCGATTGCCTCATGCACATCAGTCACATGCCATATTTTTCTATATAGCTTTCGATGAGCTACTACCTTGTATTTCTTAGGCACAACATAACGCATTGCAAAGTCAGTAGGCTTGCCCTTGGCGTCGAATAGTGATAGCTGAATCATTTTGTTTCCTCCTCTGCACACATTAGTAGTGTGATACCTGCGGTTGATACGACAGTGCCGATGATGTAGATTAGTCCGCCTTGCGTCCATGCGTTAGTCACAAAGAAACAGAATGCAACGGCATTAACAAACATCAAGAACATTAGTGATTTGAATGTAAACATGATTAATCCTTAATTAGTGGGGGGCGCGTTGCCCCCCGTGTTGGTTAGAGATACTCTACGAATGCCCACTTAGCAGTGATGAACTCAGGCACTAACTCATCGTTAGCGTGCAGGAACTTAGCGTGTAACTCCCTTGCCTCAGTCCTGTTGGCATTGTGATACCGTGCAAGCATTACATGTTTAGTTCTGCTACGGTTGTTAAGTTGTGGAACTGTTACTACCATTGATAGGGTTAGTGTGCCCCGAGTTGTTAATGTATCCATGACATGGCTCCTGTAGTTAGTCATATGGTCTGCTTGATTGCCTACCATGATTTAAGTTATACACATGGTATCCCCTTATGTAAAGTTTCAAGCCTATATATCGTGACCCCACCCCCCATTTCTGATTTGGGTCCCCCCTCGCACCCCATACCCCCTAATCTACACAAATAACCCTACGTTTTTTCAATGGTTTAGTCACCTGAAACCCCCTATTTCAGGGTACTTATTGCTGCCAATTCAACTACAAAAACACTCTATCTATTTGATTTACAAGGCTTTTCTTTCACCGCAGAACTGTCACGCAGAGCACTTTACTTTACATATAATATTTATTTAGGGGTACCCCCTGACTTTTTTGGACTGAGAGGGATGTGTTTGAGACATAGAAACACCCCCCTATAGGAGTCCCAGAAAACAAAACGGCGTATACTATTTTTACTCTGTCACGTGAGTCGTGCGGGGGTGGGCACGAAGATTTCCACCCCACCATTAAAGAATTTCTTTACACAAAAGAAAGATGTCCTATATACTTGCATCAAACTGCAAGGGTCAGACATGGATGCTTTAATACCCAACATAGAAGACAACGTTCCTCTACCTAAGAATGCTCAAGAAGCATTCCCTGATCTATCTCCGACTGAAGAATTAAACATGCGGGCCAATGTGATTCAGCTTTTGTCTGATTTAACAGGTCAACCGATCACCCCTAGTAGTGAAAATGCTGCTGAGGCTAAAGAATTAGCCAAAGAAATGCTTTCAAATCCAGGGGTTAGACCCGATTTCTCTAAATACCCTAACGAGACGCTTGCTTTAATGGCTGGGATGGTGTCCCAGATGAATGTTTCTATCGTTGACGAGCTATCTGAGCTAAAAATGTATGTAGTTAATAGCCTCGTACAAGAGGTTCAGACCTCAAAAGACCCAAAAACACGTATTGCTGCCCTAAAAGCCCTCGGCGAAGTCGATGGAGTGGACGCATTTAAGAAGAGAACCGAAACAACTATCAAGGTTCAGTCTATGGAAGAGGTGGAATCCCAGCTTCTTACCCTATTAGATGATGTAGAAACTAAATATATAGACGTAGAAGCCAAAGAAGTGGTCAATAAAGAGAAGAATGCCAGGTCCTAACCTCAGATTGACTGCTGAGCAGCTATTTAAACTGCGACAAGCTCTCCCAAAACTGCCTCCTGAGAAGAAAAGGCAGGCAAAAGCCCTTTTAGAGCAGTACGACACCTATTTGACCCAAGAAATTGGCAAGATGTCTTTCTTGGACTTTGTTAAACACGTTTATCCAGGGTATAAAGTTGGACCACATCATCTTAAACTTGCTCAAATCTTTGAAGACATCGCTTCAGGCAAAAAGAAACGAGTTATTGTTAACATTGCTCCGCGGCATGGCAAATCAGAGCTTATCTCGTATCTCGCCCCAGCATGGTTCCTTGGTAAGTTTCCTGCAAAGAAAGTTATCATGGCTTCGCACACGGCGGACCTTGCTGTCAATTTCGGTCGTAGAGTACGAAATCTCGTTGGTTCAGAGTTATATAAAGACATTTTCCCAGACATAGAACTACAGTCTGACTCTAAGTCTGCATCACGTTGGGGGACAAATTATCAAGGAGAATACTTTGCTATTGGTGTTGGCGGTGCTCTTGCAGGTCGCGGGGCTGATTTATTTATTATTGATGATCCGCACTCTGAGCAAGAAGCAAAAACTGGACGACCCGACGTTTTTCTCCCAGCTTGGGAGTGGTTTCAGTCTGGCCCTCTGCAGCGTCTTATGCCTGGTGGTGCAATTATTGTCGTGATGACACGGTGGTCCAAACTTGACTTAACTGGACAAATTGTCAAACAGACAGAAAACAATGAAGATGTAGACCCATGGGAAGTAGTTGAGTTTCCTGCAATTAAAGATGACGGAGAGGCACTTTGGCCCGAGTTCTGGCCTGTAGAAGAGCTTTTAGCTAAGAAGGCGGCACTTGACATAAGGTACTGGAATGCTCAGTACATGCAAAACCCAGTATCAGAGGAAGGCGCTCTGATTAAACGGGAGTGGTGGAAGATATGGGACAAGGATGGTCCACCACAATGTGAGTTCATCATCATGTCGCTAGACGCGGCTCAGGAGGCAACAAACCGTGCAGACTTTAATGCGCTCACGACATGGGGTGTCTTCTTCAATGAAGAGGTTAACAACTACAACATCATCCTCCTTAACTCAATTAAGAAAAGGCTGGAGTTCCCAGAACTCAAAAAGCTTGTTCTTGAAGAGTATAAAGAATGGCAACCAGACGCGTTCATGGTCGAGAAAAAGTCGAATGGGGCTGCGCTATATCAGGAGCTGCGACGTATGGGTATTCCAGTCGGGGAGTTCACACCTGGCAAAGGCCAAGATAAGATCGCTCGGGTTAATGCTGTATCAGATCTGTTTGCGGGTGGGGTCGTCTGGGCGCCAGACCACCGCTGGGCGAAGGAAGTAATTGAAGAATGTAACGATTTTCCTAGCGGAACTAATGATGACTTGGTAGACTCTACTACATTGGCTCTGTTAAGATTCAGGCAGGGGGGCTTTATACGTCTACCGAATGACGAACCCGAAGATGACATGTTATATAAGTACCGCAAAAAAGCAGCGTACTATTAAGGATAGATTATGGCAATAGATAAGTCGTTATCGCAAGCTCCACTAGGACTTGACCAATTAGATCCATCAATGATGGGTGATGAGCCAGCACTAGAAATTGAGATTGAAGATCCAGAGTCAGTGACTATTGGTGTTGATGGTCAGCCGATACTAACTATTGAAGAAGACGAAGAAGGCGAAGACTTTGACGAGAACTTAGCTGAAGTTATTAGCGACTCTGTTCTGCAGATGTTAGCTGGTGATTTAACAGGCGACTTCGAAGATGACTTGTCTAGCCGTAAAGACTGGATACAGACTTATGTAGATGGTCTTGAACTATTAGGTTTGAAGATTGAAGAACGTAGCGAACCTTGGGAAGGCGCGTGCGGTGTATATCACCCACTGCTATCTGAAGCGTTAGTG
>JAUKPQ010023865.1:0-47233 GCA_032273045.1 Chloridella minuta
TTAGGTGATGCCCAAGAAGCAGAAGACCTTCTGCACGAGGTGATGATGCTCATGATTCAGAAGATCGGTTTCTATACTCCACGCCCTGAAATGAAGAACAGCTTCAAGGCCTGGCTCTATCGCTTGAGCACGCACCGAGCGATCGACGAGATTCGGAAGCGCAAAGGCAAGATGATGACTGAGTGGACGGAGACTTCGACCACCGAGCCTCAGCAAGATGAATTGTACGAGAAACGCGAGCAAGAAGGATTGATCGGTGAACTCCTGCTGCAATTACCCCTCATGCAACGAATGGTGCTGGGTCTAAGGGTAAATGACGATCTCTCCTACGTAGAAATCTCCGCGGTTCTAGGCAAAGACATCAATACGATCAAGCAGAGTCTCTTTCATGCGCGCAAGAAGATGAAAGAGTTGCTGGTTGCTCAAGGAGCGATGGCATGAAGCATCCATCAATAGAGATCCTGCAGGATTACTTTGAGAATGCTCTTGTCCTGTCTCAGGAAAAGCGCGTGAAGGAGCATCTCTTGATCTGTGATCAGTGCTCAAAGATGTTGGCGGACTTTGCGATGATTGAAACCAAGGTTCTTAATCGTACAGCACCGGCCATCACCGCACAAAGCCAGCAGCGCATCTTCAGTGATGCTAAGAAAATGTTGGCCCAGCGTGGGCAACAAAAAATAGCGCATACCGAGCGCCAAGAAAGAATCAAAGAGTTAATCCAAGACTGGCAAGAGAAGCTCAGTTTTGATTGGCGAGTCCCTGCCCTGCAATTTGCCTCACTTTCAATCGTACTTGCTGCCGTCATCGCCGTTGAGACGTCAGAGGTTGAAGAAACCACCTATCAGCCGATTTCTACGGACGTTCAGGTCCTCACATATCAAGACGTAACCCCTCAGGAGAGAGAATGAAATATCTGTTATTGTTTTGTTTAAGCATCACGGCCCATGCCGGCATAAAACTGAGTGGGGACATGGTCCAGCCATTCAAGTCGAGTGCCTATCCCATGCGTGAGTTGATTAAAGACTACGCAGAGATGACCTCGACTCATATTCTCTACTCGGATAAAACGGTTGAGCCCAAAGAGACTGTCCAGGTGCAGTTGAATCAGGCCATGAGCCGAGAGGATTTCAAAAAGATCTTTTACACCTTATTGAGTGCGCACGGTCTTTCGCCCATGGAGAGCTCGGGATTCTTGTGGATCGGCCCGAGCCGCGACAACCGCTATCTCCCGGGTCCTGTTTACACGGATGACTCCTATCCTCGTGATCCAAGCTTTATGCTTGTCGTCCACACTCTTAAATATCCATTGGGAAGTTCCATCACGCGAAACCTGCGCCCATATATGTCTCGCTATGGCAGAGTGATCAATTTCTCCGATGCCCGTACGATCATTCTGAGCGATCTCGGAGACAACATCGCCCGTTTGGTGAAACTTGTTGAGTCCATGGACACAGAACTTGCTTACCAACAAGTTCTCAAGGAAAAACCAAAAGCTCCGGAAGTCGATACGGCAATCCAAGAGAAAATCGTAGGACTTGAACTGGAAAATAAGATTCTCGAGAAGAAGTACCTGGAGCTTAAAGAGCAAGCTGCGAATGGAGGTGCACAATGAAACTTTTATTAACCCTCGTCTTTTTTGCTAACGCAGCTTGGGCTCAAGTCCTTAGTCGTGACTCAAATGGTGACTTCGTTTTTAACAAGAAAATGTACAAGGCCAGCGAACTTCTCCAAGATTATGCCTCTCTCGAGGGACTGAATCTTGTGTTGAGCACAGATTTTAATGATGCCCAACTCCACATTGAAGGCCCCAAGAAGATGCTCAAAGGAGACATGGCGAACTATGTTTCGATTGTGTTGTATCAAGTTGGTGGGAGTGTGGTCCGTACAGCTGATACAAAATTCTTAAATGTCGTTCATGCGAGAGACAATCGTTACATGACTTTGCCGGTATTCAATGAGGTTGAAAATGTTCCTAAAGACTATAACCATGTACAGCTCTCTCATCAGTTAAAGCATATTAAAGCCGCAGAACTCACGTGGAATCTACGTCCTTTCATGAGTCGCTACGGTCGCATCATCGACGATAACTACTCAAACTCAATCCACATCACAGACATGGGCGTGAACACCCACCGTTTGATGGCGATCGTGAAGTTCATGGATACGGAAGCCTTCGTGAAACGCCTTGCAGAGGTGGAGATCATCAATAAGAAAAATGAGCAAGTCATCAAATCTGAAAAAAGTTTGGTGGATATTATCAACGGCAACCAAGGCCTTTTTCTACTCGTCTTTCTGATTATGGGTAGCATCATCGGTTTTGGTCTACGCGGTTACACCATGAAACGAATCGAGGGCGGATGGTAATTCTATGTTGGCTTTTGACCACGTTCTCAGCCTTTGCTTTGGAGGTGATTAAGCCGGCCTATGAGAAAGATATCGTTCTGAGAATTATTGCCGTTGAACCGGATAGCTTTGAGACCTATCTACTGACTAATCATAACGGGCGTGTCATGACGCTCGTTTGTGCTCGTAATGTGGTCTACGACAATAATCCCAAGGCCTTCATCGAATACCGCAATTTCTACAATGAGATCGCCGGTAACTTCACCATTGAAAGTAACCAGGCGTGTAAAGACATCGGCCGCTTTATTGAGCAATCACACTTTGCCGTCAATCATCAAAGGCCCTTCGAAATCGTCTTGAATCGCAAGACTGGCCAAGTTTCTAAAATCGTTTATCCCAAAATCGACCCTTTGGCCGATGAAGGGGACGAGGAGGACTTGCTGACCCCTTTGAATAAGGGACTCTTTTAGCCGGGCTGGAATTTTTTTGAGTCTCTCATAGAATAAGGGTGGGGAGAGTCTATGAAATTCACATTCTTATTTTTAAGTGTTCTGGTGGCCTGTGCCACGCCTTCGCAAAAAACGGTCGAGTCTGAAAAATCGGATATCGTTTTTATGCACGGCTCACACCTCGATGCCAGCAGCTGGGATCGGGTACTGGAGCACATGCCGCTGGATCGTCGAACTCTCATGCTCAGCATTCCTCATCGCACACTGGCCCCAGTACTGACTCTCAACCAAGCGGCCCAGCGTGCTTGTTCAGAAACACTTCGTCCCTCTGTTTTTGTCGTGCATAGTTTTGCGGGAGTGATCGCCCACCAGATGTTGAGTGTTTGCCCAGAAAAAATCAAACAACTGATTTACGTCTCAGGTGTCGTCACATTGCCCGGCGAACGTCCTGTCATGACTTATTCACCGACCGATCAAGAAAGCTACGCCCAGGCGGTGGATTCGAGCGAAGAGTGGCTCACACCGCGAGAGCGAGGCCAGTTCTTTGGAGTCATGGCCGGCCCTCGCTATGAAGTCGATAGTGCGTTTCCACCCATCTTTCGCGAGTCAGCCAAGCTGGGCGAGGAGAAAGTAAATTTTGATTTGGACGTTTGGCAGAAGCTGCCGAAAAACTACATTTATACTTTAGAAGATGCGGTGATCTCACCGGCCACACAAGAGGCTTATGTGGCCAAGGCACAGATTGCAAAAACTCGTGCCCTTCAGTCAGGACATCTGCCCATGTTGACTCATCCTGAGTACACGGCAGATGCCATCATTGAGCTGATTAGCGAGTAACGGTTGTCCCAGTCGCAGTTTCGAACAAGTATTTCACGAACACTGGCAATGGTGCGCCGTGCTTGTTGCTTTGAAGCGCGGCCGCACGCCAAGTTGGGTTCAAGGCAGTTTCCCAAGGATTGACCGCAAGACCAGTGGCCGTCGCATCACCATCAGAGGTTGGCAGACCTGCGAAGCGTGGCTTCCAAGCGAAGTCCGGATGTTTTTCAGAATACCATTCGCCGCCGATGATGCGATTAGCAGCATCCAGCTCGAGAGCGTAATCGTAGACCACGGTTTTCGTTTCGTTGACTCCCGAGTCTTCCGAGTCGGCACCGAACAACAGAACGGCCGTCATTTTCACACCGACCACATTCACCGTGTTCGGGTTGCGGAAACGGCGGTAGCGAGACACTTTACTAGATGGGCGGATGACCTCAAGGAAGTTCTTCGACAGGCGATCATTGTCCTTAAGGTCGAAGTACTGAACGTCGTAAGAGATGATCGGCTTATTCCAAACCTCAGAATCATGAATGTAGTCGATGATGAAGGGGCGTTTGTTCATGCCCAATTCATGAGTGACGATCAAGTGCCAGTCGGCCGGATTCACGTCAAAGCATTCAGGAGTTGAAACCCGTGATCTGCCGAAAAGACCATCCGAATCCGTCTCAGGCTCATCGGTGTAGCAACGCTGACCGACGAATGAACTTTCGAACTTTCCGTTGGCATAAAGCACAGAACCCAAGGCCTTCATGTCGTCAGTCGTGAAAATGATCGGACCTCGCGTCGAGTTCAACGTGACATCGTTTTTTGGAAATGGCAGCAGGATGCTGGCCGCGGCCCAACCGTTACAGATCCCCTGCCAGGTGGCGACTTTGCGTGTGGTGCGGAACTCTTCACGAGCAAGATTCCACTGATGCGCTGTTAAGCTGCCAGCTTCTTCTGGTGAAACGCCCATGAGTACGTCGTATTTTTCAGACGGAGAGAGGAGCTCGCTCGCGATGGTGGGGCTTGGTCGCTTCGTCACGTATTCAAGTGAGCGTGACCATTTACCGCGCGGAAAAGATGTATCGCGATAGCGAAAACCTAAACCGCCGACGTAGTTTGGCCAGTAGAAGCCAGACCAAGAACCTTGTGCCACGACGGCCGATGGGTAGGCCGCCAGTGCGCTCAAGTCAGTGACGAGAGCTTCTTGTGGGATATCCAGGAAGTAAGCTGGTGTGCCTGGATTGTTCGCTTCTTTATCAGCGGATTGGTAACCGTTGGCGATGATCAAGTTACGTTCGCGGAGTTTTGCCGCAAGTTTTTCATTGGCAAAAGCACTAGAGGTTATAAGGGTGAGCAAAACCAGAAGACGAAGCATCGTGGGGATCCTTGTGAGAAAGTTTGACTCTCTATGCCAATCGATGAAGCTACCCGTCAATTACATTAACGCTAAGTAACAAAAAACCTTCGAGTGATTGCAAGTCCTCACACCATTTAACGCAATGAATAAATTGAGTCAGGTAATCAACGAGAAGACTTTACCCCGCTGGTTTGAACTCGCTGAGTTCGCTAGTCTTTAAGAATGAAAAGCACACTTTTTTTAGCACTTTTTCTACTCATCCAGGCCTGCAGCGGACCGACGCTGAGGCGGCCCGGGAGTGAGGTTCCGAATGCTCCGGACTACGCTCTCATTTTTAAGACCGCACGCGATGTTTTGATTGCGAATCCCAGTGGCGCCGAGCAGCAAGAACAGGTCAAACTGCTTTTGAAAGTCCCGGAAAATTTCGTGGTGGGGGAACTCCAAGCTCGTCCAGAATTGCTGGCCCTTGCACGCGAGCAACTCATCGCAGAGTTGCAAATGACGGCACCAGTACCACCTGATCCAACAAAACACACTCGCCTCATGCCACCGCAAGGAATGCCGGGCTACAGCGACATGCAGCTCTTTGTGAACCACGCCTATTACCGGGGCACCAAGCTCATCAAAAAAAGCAATCTGATTGAAGTCTGGAAGGCCTTCATCAATAAGGCCGAGAAAGAAATCATCGTGAACGTGTTCGACTTTGACTTGGAAGAAATCGCCGACGCGTTGATCGCCAAGTCACAGGCGGGTCTCGAAGTGCGCGTGGGCATCGATAAAAAGAGCGTCATCGATGTGCGTCCAGAAGTAAAAAAGATCGAAGACAAACTCATCGCCGGTGGCGTGAAAGTGACTGGAGTCATGCCGGTTGGTTTGAATCACCAAAAGATCACGGCGATTGATTGGTCGATTGCTGAAAAGTCCGCAGTCCTCTTTTCTTCGGGTAATCTCACTCGTTCATGCCTAGAACCGATGGGTGACTTGAAAGGCACGATTCCTTTACCTAAAGTATCTTTGCCCAACGCGAATCACCTCATTACCATCAAGAGTTGGCTGCTCGCCAACCTTGTTCATCACGAACTGACGAAAACCCTCGACGCCAATTATCTCTTACGGGGCCGTCAGTACCCATTGAATGGTTCTTATCAGATCACTGGCCCGGGCGTTGATCCACTAACGCTAGAAGCTTACCCAGAGCCTTCGATAACCATCACCTTCTCACCAGGCGGTGGCTTAAAGAGCATTAACCGCAATCTGATTGCCGATCTGATCAAACGTGAGACGGGCTGGATTCGCATGCTGCAATTCGCTTACTCGGCGTCGGCAGTTGATGAAGCGTTGTTGTTCCGTGCTCAGCAAGACAACCAGGCGAATGGAAAGTTTGATTTCATGAGCATTGGGGATACCCCCTTTGCCATGCGCGAGTGGAGCCGCTTCCTCATCATGTCGGGCATGAAGCGCATCGAGAACGAGGACAAAACCAAGACGTATCTAGATGACCCGGAGAACGCGTGGACGAAGGGACTAACGCCCAAGCAGCTCTTGGATTTACGCAAGCGCGTGCGGATTGCTCCGAAGGTTTACGGCGAACATCATGTGAAGGTGAATGGCGTGAATAGAAAAGTGAACGCCAAGATTCACCACAAGATTCTCGCGACGCCTCGTTTTGCCATCATGGGAACTTCATTTAATTTTAGTGAAGGCGCCGAATCTAATAACGAACAGATCCTCGTGTTCCGTGATTCACAACTTTCTGAAGCGGCCTACGGGATGGTGAATTACTTGAAACGCGATAGCCCTGGCAGCGTGGCCAGCGAAGCGGCCCGGCGCAATCGTTTAAGGATCGACCTGGAAGTGGGGACGGATCCGGAAGATCAGATTGAGGGCGAACCCTAAACAGATTCTTACCGCCGCAAAGCATTGAAATGTGAAGATCCTGTCATTAATGCTGGTGCCAAAAAGCACTGCGTTGACGGAGTGATCTCACGCCCATAGAACTATCAGATCACCTCATTCTAAAAACCGGATGGTCTGAAATGATTCGTTTCTTTTTGATGTCGTTGCTCTTGGTTTCTTTTGCTCATGCAAAAGGCAAAGGCACTCCTCAGATCCGTCTCCTCACCACAAATTTTGAAAACCTCTTCGATGCCACCCATGATGCTGGCAAAGAGGATTACACCTATCTTCCGCTTGAAGTGAAACGTGCGATGCCGGAAGCCATGGCGTGGTGTGAAAAGCAAACCGGTTTTTACCGTGAAGAATGTTTCAACCTTGATTGGACGGCAGACGTCGTAGCGACGAAAGTGGCGCGCATCGCCCAGGTCCTGAAGGGGTCTATGGGAAGCGCGATGCCTGACGTGATCGTGGTGCAAGAAGTAGAAAACTTGAACGTTCTTTCGATGGTGGCCCGCGCCCTGGGTCCTCAATTCCGCGCCATTCTCATTGAAGGCCCAGATGAGCGCGGCATCGACACCGGCATGATCACTCGTTTGCCTGTGGTCTCATCGAAGCTTCACTCTTTCCAAACCAGCACGGGCCGCAAGACTCGTGGGATCTTGGAAGTCGTCCTGCGCGTGGGGCGCAAGAGCGCCACGATTCTTTCAAACCACTGGCCGTCTCAGTCGAATCCAGACGCCGATCGCATGCTCGCTGGTCAGCTCCTATTGAATGTGGCCGGAGCTGCTCAACGCCAAACTGATCTGGTGGTTGCAGCCGGCGATTTTAACACTGCTGAGGATGACGTGCTCAATGCTCTTAAGACCCTCGTTCTTCCGGCCTTCTGGGACGCGGAAGCGGAAGCGGTTGCTGCGGGCGTGAACCTCGGTGCTCCGGCGACCTACAGCTACAAAGGCGTGTGGGCGAGCCTGGATCATATCTTTATTATGAAAGGGAATTCTCGTCGGGCACCGGATTTCTCACGCGTTTCAATCTACACGGAGAACGGAAACATGATCGAGAACTACACCTACCAGGGCCGTACTGAATCGCGCCCAGTGCGCTACGATGCTGAGACCGGTAGAGGGTACTCAGACCACTTACCCATGAGCATGGTCATAAAGTTCTAAAAAAAAAGGCTCCTTTCGGAGCCTTTTTTTATGACTAGATTATTTGCATTCTCCGTAACCGAACAGCGCCACTTCATAAACCGTCTTGGTCGGCACATCGATCATCAACAAGCTTGGAATCACCGTACCGCACACGCTGCCGCCGCGGTTCGGCGTGTAGCCGAACTCAACGCCCGAGCCGCGCAAGTTGTAGATCTTTGCTTTAATGGCTTTGCCTTGAGATTCAGTGATCACTGTTTCCCAAGCGACCATGTCGTCGACGTGGTTCATGGCACCCTTCATGCTCAGAGTGCCGTAGATGACGTCGTCAGCGCCCGGCGATGAGTCCCCTGAGGCCTCGACCTCAACATCGTCTTCTTCTTCACCAACTGTGATGGCGAACTCTTTAACGATCTCCAAAGCATTCTTGCCTTTGGTCACTTTGTTCACTTCACAAGACTTGGCGTAATTGCAAATCTCGGCGTGAATTTTTTTGATTTTTGCCGAATCACTGGCATGGGCCACATTGGCCAACAGCAAAGCACTAAGAATGAGCTTCATGGATTTCCTCCCAAGGATGTTATTGGTCGGGGATATAGCAAAACGCCAAAGCCAATGGCCTCGGCGTTTGTAAAAAAGATAGTGTTAAGACTTAATGAGCTTGCGGCCCAGGAGATGATCGAGGCTGAACTTCCCGCCACCTAAGGCCAGAACCACGACGGCAAATGAAAGATACAGCAGTGCGAGTTCTTTCTTTTGGAACGGATCCGCGCCATGAGCGACGAACGCGGCCACCAGCATGGTCACAATCCAAAGCAGCGCGGCCGGGCGAGTAAACAGTCCAACGGCGATCAACAGACCTCCCGCGAACTCAGCAAGTCCAGCGGACCACGCCATGAATCCAGGAAGGGGGAGACCCATCGCGGTGACGCCATCAATAAGTCCTTGGGGTGGGGGAACTTTTCCCATGCCGTGACTGAAGGCCATGATCAGACCGAACATCAGTCGTCCGACTAATAGGCCCAGGCTTCCTTTGCTGTCATTATCAAGCGGTGAAGAGAGACAGGATTTTAACATAAAACCTCCATGTGCCTAAATACTAACATGCTAAACTGTGAGGACAAATAAGGAGTCTCACATGAAAGTATGGTGGTTGGTGTTGGTGAGTTTTTCGGCCCTCGCAATGGACTGGCAAGGTCATCGGGGCGCCCGTGGACTCTATCCTGAGAACACCATCGGAGCCATGAGCGAGGCTTTGAAATATCCCGAAGTGACGACACTCGAATTAGATGTCGTGATCTCTAAAGATGGTGAAGTAGTCGTCAGCCATGAACCATGGATGGGCGAGGAGATTTGCCTCACACCCAAAGGTAAGACGGTCAAAGAGCGCGCCATCAACCTCTACAAACTCACCTACAAAGAGATCGCAAAATACGACTGTGGCAGCAAAGTGCATCCACGCTTTCCGGAGCAGAAAAAAATAAAAGAGACGAAGCCACTTCTGCGCACGCTCTTAAAAGAAGCCGAGCAGATGATTCAGGCTTCGGGGCGAAAGATTGAATACAACATCGAAATCAAGTCAACCGTGGAAGATGAGAAGGAAGGTTTTCAACCTGCGGTGGGTGAGTTTACCGATAAAGTCATTAAGGTCATCAACGAATCAGTCGGCGCTCGCCGTGTGTACGTTCAGTCATTTGATTGGCGTGTGCTCGAGTATCTCCACAAAATGTACCCCGACTACAAAACCGTGGCCCTGATTGAAGAGGCTTTCGAGCCCGAGAGTATCTTGAAGAAGTTGAGTTTCGCTCCGACGGTGTTCTCGCCGTATTTTAAGAACCTCAGTGCTGATCATGTGAAGTATTTCCGCAAGCGCGGCATCATGGTGGTGCCGTGGACGGTGAATGAAGTGGAAGACATGAAAAACGTCCTGCGGTTAGGTGTCGATGGGATTATCACCGACTATCCCAACCGCATTCAGACGCTGAAGTGATCTATCGTTCGTAGCAGTTGATGAACTCAGTGGTGAACGCGACGCGATCTTGGAAATCGCGGATCCAGTAAGTCTGGCGCCCGGTCATTCCGCGATAGATCGTCTCGTAGAAAAATTCCGTTTGGTAATCGCCTCGTTGCGTGCGAATGCTAACAGTGCCGCGGCAAACGATGTCGGTTTCCGTGGTGTTCCAGACTTCGACTTGAACTTGGTTACCGTAATTCCAAATCCGTGGGCGAACGTAAACCGGATCTCCCGGGTTATCGATCGTGGCGTGTGCTGAGGTCACAACAAACAAGAGTGCGAGAAGCCATTTCATAAGAACTCCTTATTTCTAGGTTATTGAATTTAGGCTACTCAAGGCAGCAGGCGATGTCTAACGAAAGTGGCCCTACAAAAATTGACCCAAATAGTGGCCGATTTTTAAAGCTGAATGACGATAAAACGTTAGGTTACGAATCACAGATGGGTTCCGAGATACAATGTAGGTCAGAATGAGAACAGAGGATTTATGACGAAATACAAAGTTCTCCTAGTCGATGACGAGACTGAGATTCGCGAATGCTTGCAAAGCGTTGCTCAGCACCCCGATCTTGAATTCGTCCATGCGCCCAATGGTGAAGAAGGGCTCAAGCTTATCCTGGAGCAGGACTTTGATTGTGTCGTGAGCGATGTGAAAATGCCCCTCATGTCAGGCCTTGAAATGCTGAAAGGCGCGCGGGCGCACGGGCGAGATGTTCCCATGGTCTTCGTCTCAGCTTTTGCCAGTGATGAACTTTCTCATGACGTCAGTAATTATGGTGCAGTGAAGCTCCTGCACAAGCTTGATCTCATGAAGGCCAGAGAGCGGATCCTGGAGGCCATTGAGTGGGGGCAAGAACTCAAGACGATCCACAAAAGCAAAGATAGCATCGGTGAAGATTTTATTCAGATCCTTCATCGCACGGGCAGTGTAAAATAGCGTCATGGACGCTCATACTCACAGTTTTAAAGAATCACCTCATATCTATGTGCTCTCGCCCAAGGATCTTTTGACCGCAGACGTGCGATCACCTTTCTATTGCGCAGGGATACATCCTTGGCATGTCGCGCGTGGTGGATTTGAACGTGTGCAGTGGTGGGCCCAGCAAAAAGGGTGTGTGGCCATCGGTGAGACCGGGCTCGATCGCCTGCATCCAGACTGGGATCTACAGCACAGTCTCTTTAAGCAGCACTGGGATCTGGCAGAGGCCATGAACATGCCGCTTGTTGTGCATGTGGTGCGATCATCCAGCGATGTCATGCAGCTTTTGAAAACACGCAAACCCAGAACACCCTGGCTATGGCACGACTTCACCGGTCCTGTTGAAGCGCTTCCGCGCTTATTGAAGCTTCATCCTGGTTTGTATTTCTCCTGCGGATTGCGGTTACTCCAGCGACCAAATTTTTCAGAAATTTGGGCGAAGATTCCTTCCGATCGTCGATTGCTTGAGACTGATGATGCAGCGGTGGCGATTGAGGAGGTCTATAAGCGTGCTGGCGTAACGGAAGCTGAACTTAAACTAAATTTCCAACGGCTATTCCCACAAGTCTCTGTCTAGGTTGGCAATTGACGCATGCCTTGGTACTAGAGGGTTTTACACCCTTTAGGAGGATCTTATGCGTCTTATCGCTGTTGCCGCTCTTTTGTTGGCCTTCAATGCTTTCGCTGTTGAATTCACCACCACAACTTTCCGTCACACTGACACTGGTATCGACGGTTTCTCACGTAACTACTATTCATGTGATTTTGCCGAAGCCACTTTGGAAAACCACCTCGAAGTTTTGGGCGCGAGCAACATCAGCGTTTCTTGCTCAGGTGGCATCGAGCACAACTGGGGCATGTTCCCGGTTAATTTGACCGCTCGTTTTGACATGCCATCTGCGACTTCAGAGAACCACACTCGCTCAACCAACAGCCGCCTTGCTGGCACTCGTTTTGGGAACAGCTCATGCAACTTCAACACGAAATTGTTGAACAAGCTTTTGCCTTTGTTCGCAAACGTGAAAGTAAACGCCAAGCGCGCGACTTGCATGGATAACGACTCTCGTTGGTCTTACGACGTAACTGTATTTCAATAGCCTTAAATTTTAAACGGAGTTCCCTATGCGTTTTATCGCTTTGTTTGCTTTGGTCCTCACGTCTTCAGCTTTCGCTCAAGACTATGTGACGAAGAAAGTGTCTTTCACCATTCCTACTATGAACCTCGGAACTCAGACGTTCTACAATTGTGATTCAGTGGAGTCTTTGACGGCTGCTCACATCAAAACCTTGGGCGGCGAGAACGTCAGAGTGACTTGCACCGGAGGCATCGATACCTGGAATCCAAACTGGAGCACAGCTGCTTTCGTCTCTGCGAAGTTTGATGCTCTCGTTCCGGTAGGCGACAATACTGGCGGCCAAGAGCGTTTCATGGTGCGTTCTTCAGGTGTTCGCTCAAGCGATTGCCAGTTGAATGTTTTCGTTATGGATAAGTTGGTGAAGGCTTTCCCAGCGGTTCAAGTTCTTGAGCGCAAGGTCTCTTGCCGTGGGGCCCGTGGGACGTGGTCTTACGACGTTCAGATCACTTACTAGTTTTGCATTTGAGGGCCTCGAGTGAGGCCCTCGTTTTAATGAGGCTCCATCCGGAGCCATCTTTTTTACAGTACTTCCACCAAGACAAATTTCAAGTAGCGCATCTCCTCCAAGGCCAGCGGCCAGGGATGATCTTCCGGCTGTCCGCGCGCTACAATCACCCGCCCACGACGGCGGGCCTTGCTGAGCGACTCTTGCACGAGTTCTAGGAACATTTCAAAGGAGATGTGGCCTGAGCAGCTCGACGCCGCAAAGAGGCCACCGTTGGCAACGAGCTTGAGGGAATCAACGAAGATATCGATGTAGGCCTGCTTGGCACTCTCAACGGACTTTGCATTCGGCGCAAATGACGGCGGATCAGTGATCACGAAATCCCAGCGTGCTTTCTCCAGGGCCTGCTCCTTGACCCACTTAAAGGCATCGGCGGTGATGCCTTCGTGCTTGCTCGGTGTGAGGCCATTGATGTCCCAGTTGAGCTGAGCCGCTTCAATTGCTGCTGGGGCAATGTCCACCGTGGTGACCTGCGTGGCGCCACCCAGGCCCGCGAAGACGGAGAAGCCGCCGGTGTAGCCAAAGAGATTGAGGAGAGTCTTCCCTTTGCTCATGTCACCCACAAGCTTGCGGTTGTCGCGCTGGTCGATGAAGAAGCCGGTTTTGGCGGCATCGACTAAATGAGTTTCAAAGACCGCGCCGTTTTCATGGAAGCGTAGGCGAGTGAGGTCTTCGCCG
Organism: Chloridella minuta; assembly: GCA_032273045.1. NCBI lineage: Eukaryota > Xanthophyceae > Mischococcales > Pleurochloridaceae > Chloridella > Chloridella minuta. Next base: position 13,310 of record JAUKPQ010023865.1, read on the forward strand.
CCATCGACGAGGACCTGGCCTTTTTCGTCTTCGTTATTGCGACGTTTGAGGTAGACCGTGTGAAGCTCGAGATCGGTTTTCATCAGCCACTTAGCGATGACGGCGGGATCCCAAAAATTATTGGCCGCTTCTCCATCAAGTTTAATCACAGCGACCTTGGCGTAAACATCACACACCAGTCCCGGCAGACTATCGCCTTCACCATTGAACAGGCGGAAGGAGTCTTGCACGCCGGGTTTGTGCAGATGGCGCTTAAGCGAAAGGGCACGCTCCATGCGCGCTTCGATCATCTCGTAGGTAAATTTCTTTTCGCCCAGCTGAACCATGCGAAACGCGAGGTTGATGTTGGGGCAGTAGTAACCCGTGCCCAAGAACTCATCTTTCGGAGAGTAGAGATGGGCCAGTGTGCCGGCAGGTTTTTTGGGACGCTCGCTGATGGCATCCGAGAAAACCCATGGGTTGCCGCGCTTGATGTGTTTGCTCAGGTCGCGGGAGAGTTTTATTTTGAAAGGCGCGCTACTTTTGAACATCTAATCCTCGACTCGAAACCAGGTGACTTCGTGTTTGTTGTGGTGCTGGTGTATCATTTTTCCGCCGAGCTCTCTTACAAATCGGTCAGTCGTTTCATGATCAGTTTCGGCCTGGAATTTTAGCGTGCAGACAAAATTCCTCACGCCGTGCTTTTCCCATTTCTTCACGAGCTCCAGCAAACGTGCGGGATAACAAATGATATCGGAGAAGAACCAATCCACTTTCGGAAGATCGGCAGGATTCATCCCAAAAGCACTTTCTTCTCTGACCGTCACGCGCGGAAGCTGTGCGATACGTGGCTCGAGCGGCGCCTTATCCACTGCCGTCACGGCACCACCAAAACTCTGCAGCACCCACGTCCATCCACCGGGGCATGCGCCCATATCAAGCAGGTGCTCATCGGCACGCGGCAGGCGTGGAGAATGGCAGGTAAAGAACTCCCACAACTTCAAGTACGCGCGCGATGGCGGGTTCACTTGGTCTTCTTGAAAAGTCATCTCTGCGAGCGGATAGGCCGATGTTGTCTGGGCGCTAGCGATGATCAAGTCCGTATCCCATAAAGTCCAACCACCCATGGGTGCGACGGGGCGGGGATGGAGAAATGGAATCGGCTTCACGGGATAGTGAGGCAGCTGCTCTTGAATCAACTCCGCCCGGCGGTGATGACCAGTGGAGTAGAGCGCCCAGTTGCGGCCCAGGGCCTTGAGCTTCTTGGCGGCATCCCCAATAGAGGTGATGGCGATCTCTTGGACATCCAACCAGCTGTCCTGGGCCCAAACGATGTCGTTTCTCGTGCCCTCAACCAAAAACACGCGGCCCTGCTGCTCAAGGATCGTGAGTTTTTTGAAGGTGAGCTCGGCGTGTAAATCGCTTTCGTGCTCAAAAGGCGAGAGATAGAGGCTTTTTTCCATGTGCGCGGCATGATATACGAGGCGCTATGACGAAGAAAGCCCCAGTTGCCATTGATCCCTCTCTTGAGATGAAAATACATGGTTTGAACGCCTGTATGGCCCTTTTTAAGGGCCGCCCCAGCGCCTTGGTGAGGTTGTACCTCGCGGAAAAGCGTCTCAAACTCCTTACCGACGTGGTTAAGCACTGTGTAGAGCGCAAGCTCGCTTACCATGTGGTCTCTGACGAAGAGCTTGAAAAAGTTTCTGAGGCGAGCCACCACGAAGGTGTCTGCATGGTCATCCGTCGTAAAAAACGGGTGAGTGAATCGGAACTCAAGGAACTGGCGAAGGGGCCGGGCCAGTGGCTCGCCCTGGAAGAAGTCGAAAACCCGCATAACCTCGGTGCCATCGTTCGCTCGGCCGCGCACTTCGGCGTGAAGGGCATTTTGCTCATGGGCAAAAAACAAAACTGGCAGAACGGTGCGTTCTATCGCACGGCCGAGGGTGGCGCAGAGTCCGTTGCGATCGTCGCGGTAGAAAATTGGGTGGAGTTCAAAGAGCTCACCACAAAACTTAATCTGACAGTCATGGCGACCAGCAGTCACGACGGCGATAAACTTTACGAATCGATTCTTCCGGAACGTTCGCTGTTTTTAATTGGCGCCGAAGGCCGCGGTCTCTCGACTGAAGCTTTTAAAAAAGCGGAAGTGCTGTTGCAGATTCCAGGCACCGGTGAAGTGGAGAGTCTGAACGTTTCAACCGCTACCGCGCTGTTGATCGGCGAGTGGTACCGCCAGCATCACAAATAGTTTCAACAAAGACCAGTGGCAAAGAGCCCTGCGGGCAGCACCCGATCATCGCTCGCGTGTTGCACGCCTAGATCACCGCAGTTGAGATTTTTCCAGCGCCCGTCTTGCGCCAGCACGTTCTTGAGTGCTTCCTGTTGTACGCCGTGCGTGTGGGACGACAGGAACATGAAGGCATTTTTTTTATTCAGGATGGCGTGGGATTTATCTAAGAAGCTCGCCATGTGTTTTTCAAATTCCCAAACTTCTTTCTTGGCGCCGTGGCCCCAGCTTGGCGGATCGGCCAGCATGCCATCGAGGCGCAGGCCTTTGTTGTACTGATTGATCAAAAACTTCTGCGCATCTTCTTGCATCCAGCGGATATTCCCGAGCTGTGAGGCTTTCTCATTTTCCTGGCCCCACTCGAGAGCGCCCTTGGAGGAGTCAACGTGCCAAACTTCCGCACCGGCCTTCGCCATCACAAGACTGGCCGCGCCGGTGTAGCCGAAGAGGTTAGCGACCTTGGGAGCACGACCAAGTTTTGCCTTGAGATCGAGGACTTGTTCTTCGAGCCAAATCCAGACGGGAACTTGCTCGAAGAAGATTCCGCAATGCCCGAAGGTGGTGAATTTGAGTTTGCACTTAATCGCGCCGCTCTTGCCTTCATGGCGCAGCCACATTTCTTTCGGTAGCGGTTTCTGGTGTTGCCACTGACCGCCGCCTTCTTTGGTGCGACTGCACGTACTGGTGGCTTTCATCCATTCATCGTTGCCAAGACGTTTGCGCCAGATGGCCTGAGGGGACGGGCGAGAGACACGAACGCCCGAAATTTCTTCGAGCTTCATGCCTTCACCGCTATCAATGAGGCGATAATCTTTGAGTGCGTTTGCGCTAGTAAAAAGGTTCAAGGCGCTACTGAATTCCGATCTTCTTGAGATCCGCTGGAGTGACCGCGCGGTCCTCGTCGTTGATCTCAATGATGAAAAGGAGACCTTTGATCGCCGTCTCATTGGTTGCGTTCACTTCCAAGCCTTGAGCTTTCATGAGCGTGTCCAAGAGATTGCGTTGATCGCGGTACTCGATTCCATTATAGGTGTTTTCACGCTGGGCCACGCAGCCACTGGTACGCATGAAGGGAAACCACGACGCCGTTGGATCCGGGTTCGTTTTGCCGGTGCCATGGACGCGGAACAAACTACGGCCGATGTCTCGAGCGACACCCGCCGGACGCCACCAAGTTGACTCCAGTGATGACGGGGGTAAGAGGGACTTGGTTTTTGCTTCATTTGGTGATGCTGGAACAAAGTCCAAGATCAGACGGCGAAACTTACCAAACGATACTTGCTGGTCAGCGGTCGGCATAACGCCATCGATGTGATGGATGCCAGCAGGGGTGTTACCATTGCGCTGGTAGGATGGAAGCCCACGCGCTGAAGATGCGAGAGAAGGTTGTGTCCAAAGTGTTCCGTCAGCGTTCGTCATGCGCTCGAAGTGATCGCCCCGCAACGTGAGGATACACGCGTGGAGACGGTTCGTGCGGCAGAACATGTAGAGCTTGATGCCCTTCTCGTAGGCGCCACTTTCGTAGCGAGAGAGATCGGGTTCGTGATTCCAAAGATCAAGGGCCAGTCCCGTTTGGTCTCCGACCGGTTTTTCAGTCGCTGAAACCCAACTCGTGACTTCTGGCATGAGTTTTTGAGCAGCGGCGACCAGGTCATCAAGGCCCATCGCTTGCAAGTCGAACTGCAAAGAGACAACGAGCGTGGCGAGTTGTTTGTCGGTCTGGATTTCTGTAAGTACGGCGGTCGCAAGCGCATTGAGATCAGTGCGCTCACCGGCACGGTGACCGACCACGGCTAAACGAAGTTGCTCTGACAGTGGGAAGACTTCGGAGTTGATGGCGGCGAGTACATCGCGCACATCCATCTTGCCTTCTTCTTGGGCATCCCAAATCGCATCAACGAGGAGTCGCTGCTCTTGAGCATCAAGCGCCACGAGTGATTTTGCTTGTCCGTTGAAAATGTTTTCAGCATAGGCGAGGTAGCGGTATTCCGCCTCTACTTGGGTCATGTAAGCGTGGGCCGAGAATGACAAAAGTGTCAGAGCGGCGCCGATAAGACGAATCATGAGTAACCTCCAAGAATGAATCCGCAAACGATAGCCTTATGCGGTGCTCTTCTTCAAGCTATGAGAGGGAATGTTAGCAAAAGAGGACTCTTGTGACGCGCTGCGCACGGGCGAGTTCGATAAATCTGAGTCTGGATCATCAAAAATCTAAATTCCCGAAGCTTTTCAAGTGTTTGACGGTACCTCACCTTGACGCTGACGAGATCCGGCCCCATCTTAAGTAAAGAATGCTTAATGGAGGCTTCATGAAACGTATTTTCTTATTCGTCCTGACGAACATTTTGGTGATGGTCACAGTGAACATCGTGCTGATGTTTACCGGAGGTCATAACTGGTTATCTGCAAACGGAATCAACTATCAAGCGTTGATGATCTTCTGCTTGGTGTGGGGCTTCGTAGGCTCGGGCATTTCGCTTTTGCTCTCGAAGTTCATGGCGAAGCGGATGATGGGTGTCGAGATCGTTGATGAGCGCGGGGCCTATGCGGAGCTGGTTCGTAAGGTGCACTTTTACGCCAAGCAAGCGGGCATGAGCAAGATGCCTGAAGTGGGCGTGTATCAATCACCGGAAGTGAATGCGTTCGCTACGGGACCCTCAAAAAATAATTCTCTCGTCGCCGTTTCATCAGGGCTCCTTCAACAGATGAATAGCGATGAAGTGGAAGGCGTGCTGGCCCATGAGGTGGCCCACATCGCTAACGGCGACATGGTAACCATGGCGCTGGTGCAAGGTGTGGTGAACGCCTTCGTGATGTTCTTCGCACGTATTGCGGCCTTTGCCTTGTCGCAAGTCATGGCAGGCAATCGTGACAGCGATGAAGAGCAATCACCCGTCGCTGGTGGTTTCATGTTCCATATCATCGTCATGGTGTTTGAAGTCGCCTTCAGCTTCTTGGGCATGTTCGTGATCGCGTACTTCAGCCGCGTCCGCGAGTTCCGTGCTGACAAGGGCGGCGCTCAGTACGCCGGTCGCGCCAAGATGATCTCAGCCCTTCGTCGCTTGAAAGGGAAGTTGGAGGCGGTGGATGATTCTCACGAGTCATTCAATGCGATGAAGATTTCGTCGAAGAAAGGGATTTTGAATTTCTTGTCGACGCACCCGAGTTTGGATGATCGGATCGCGGCCTTAGAAAGAGCTTAGCCGGTTAATGTTGGGGGACCTGTGGTCCCCCAAATTTAATTAGAATGTAATTCTGCTTACGCCAATGGCTTTGCCCATGACCTTGTTGATTTTAACAAAAGCATTCGTGACAGTTCTGCCACCGCTCTTGACCACCCAGCGATCGCCTTCTCTAACTGCTTCGAGAGCGATCGTCTTGCGAGATCCAACAATACCATTCACCAAGTAGTCGAGCTTCACTGGTCCACCGTAGATATTCTCAAAGCGGCTCTCCAGGGCGAGGCGAATCACTTCGTGTTTATCAGATTTAAAGAGGATGGCACGGCCTTGGCGGGCCTGCTCCATGGTGAAAGTCGTAGAGTTAACGAGAAGACCGTTGCCTGTTGTTGTGACCTTGAGTGCGGTGGCTTCTCCTGCGGCGTTGGTTTCGACGGTGAGAACAGTGATGTCTTGGTCGCGATCGCTAGTAACAGAGAGGACCTTGTGGCTAGCGGCGAAAGCGCTCAAAGATAAACCGAGACTGAGGGCCAAAAGTGTTTTCATGCGAGCTCCTTGTTAAGAACCCCAGTGTTATATCTTCGTTTAGGCCAACGAGAAGATGTCGTGAAAAAATGTGGCGGTGGTTAAGCCTACGGGAACACAGGGAAAGCGCGAGAAACTGCTTGGTACTCATCCATCAAACGCGCCACCAGGGCCTTAACTGTAGGGATGTCATGGACCAGGCCGGCGATCTGCCCGATCTCTAATTCCCCGGCCGAAAGGTCGCCTTCCAGCATGCCCGCCTTAGCGCGGCCATGGCCCAGAATCTTCAAGAGCTGGTCTTTGTCAGCGCAGACTTCTTCCGCGGCTTTGATCTCTTCATAGAACGCATTCTTCATCAAGCGCACAGGAACCGTGCGTTTCATCATCAGCATCGTATCGGTGGCCTGGGCCGAAAGGATCGCTTGCTTGAAGTGAGCATGGGCGCTTGATTCCTGGGTCGCCACAAAACGTGTACCCATTTGAACCGCCTGTGCTCCGAGAGCGAGCGCGGCCGCGATACCGCGTCCATCGGCGATCCCACCGGCAGCGATGACAGGAATTTTGATCGCGTCGACGACTTGAGGGATCAGCGTCAGCGTCGTGAGTTCATCGCGCCCGTTATGGCCGCCGGCCTCGAAGCCTTCAGCGACCACAGCATCAACCCCGGCCGCCTCACATTTCTTTGCGAGTTCTGGCGTGGCGACAACGTGGATGACAAAGGCGCCAGCATCTTTGAGTTTCTTGGTGAAAATTTTTGGTGAGCCTGCGGAAGTGATGAAAATGCGAATCCCTAAACGGAGGGCCGTATCGATTTGTTCTTCGGCCTTGTCATAAAGCAGAGGGACGTTGACCGCGAGAGAATTTTTTGTGAGGCCCTGGGCCTTTTGAATGTGCTGCGCGAGCAGTTCCGGTTTCATGGAACCCGCGCCGATGGTGCCCAGCGCCCCCGCGTTCGCAGCAGCAGCGGCAAGTTTTCCACCCGAAACCCAGACCATGCCCGCTTGAATGATGGGAGTGGAGAGTTTGAGTTGTGTGCATATTGGGGTCATGGGGTCTCCGTATCTATCAGCGCCGGCGTCGGATGTTTTTCCAGCTCACTTAAGAGGGCGGCGTCACTCGGATGTTTCCAAAGTGCCCGTGTGGAAGATTTCTTGCGAGCGAATGCTTCTCCAGGATAAACGCCCCAGCCTGCGGCGTGAAGGGCCTTGCGGATAGAAATGCTGGCGGAATAAGTCGAGAGGCGCGCACCCGGCAAACAGAGGTCGCCGAGCAACGCAAACCATTGCGTCGTCCACAGGGTGGGATTTTTCCGTGGAGAGAACGCGTCCTGATAAACCCCGTGGAATTTTTCGAGATGTGTTTTCCAAAGCGGGAGAGCGCTGCGAGCATCACCGATGAGGACTTTGAGTTGAGCGTGGGGGAAGTCTTGCTGATACCACACGCGCTCGTCTGCTTGATAGCGAGTGGCCTGTGGCAGGGCCCATTTCACGAGTTCTTCATCGAGTTCTAAAGAAACGAAGGTCAAAAAGGTCGCTGGCATCGTCTGCGCGAGAGCAAGAGTTTCTTGCCAACCGAGACCCGTGCCGAAACCGACTTCGAGAAGATGGACGTGCGCATGTTTTGTGAGGAGTTCGAGAACGCGACAACCTTCGAGGTAATGAACGCGGGTTTCCTCGCGTGCGCCCGAGGTTGAGTGACAGGTCTCATCAAAGCGTTGTGAGTGAAGTGTGGTGGAACCATCTTCGGTTGTAATGAGGGTATGTCCGGGAGGTGCCTTCATAGGGGGATTTAGTCCTCAGAGGGTCGAAGGGTCAAGAGTGCCATCTTTTGTTATCGGTGCTCAGAAAGCATAAAAGCCCACGAGAACGAGCTAAGAACTTAAGAATACAGGAGTTCTCCTGCAAGCCTTCGATAATTAAGTCTTCTACGGGTCATCTCACGGCAAACTCAAGGAGAACACAAACCCGACCGAAAAGCCCAAGAGAATGGGAGTACCTATGAGTTTTCGACCTTTGCATTTTTTGACTATTTTCTCTTTTGTCTTGGTGACGTCCTTGGGTGTGATCCCTGAGGCGGACGCCATCGGAGGCAGGGAGGGGGTCGCCGTCGGAGAAAAACTCCCTGGTCAGGAGAGCGGCGGGCGCTCTCGAGGTGGAGCGACTCTTAATAAGAGAATCAGAGTAGCAGGAGGAGCAGGTTTCGTTGGAGACTTCATAGATGCTGCTCACGACATGAGAGAGCAGGTCAGCTCTAAATTAGATAAAGAGGGCGGTGGACCCTCAAGTGTTGATCCGCAGTACCTCCTTCCGACTGAGGTGCATGTTGCATCTGATGAAGAGCAAACAGCGATTCCGAGGGGAACAGCAACAGTCCGCTGCAACATCGAGGGCACACCACTGAGTCCACAACTTGAGCAGCTGGTGGCGCAGTTCTGCCCTCCAGAAAATGCTGGGCGCGCCGGTTACTGTGCTTGCGTAAAGGGCTATATTGAAACTAACAAAATGGGCGCCTCCGCCCGAGCGCGTGAAGAAGACATGCACAGGATCGGCTACCAATATTACTTAGAGGATTGGTCAAAGCGATACGGCGCAAGCATCCTGGCGTTTGGTAGCTCGAGACCCGACCTCCAAGGACCCGCAGTATTGAACAGCATGCCGAGCAGCTGTAAGCCCAGTGTCATGATGTCCGGGCTCCTGAACAAGATCGGCGACGTGAGTACCTGCGGAGGTGACACCGACGCATTCAAGAAAGCTCTCAATAAGTATTTCCGATTGGACGGCAGGACCAATAGTGATATCTCCACGTTGGCCTCCGCAACGGATGAAAACTGGTCGATGTTTATCTCACGTTCAACGGACTTTAATAGATTTTATGTAAGGCCGGGCGGTAGAAGGGACGGTGAGCGAGAATTCATTGACTGCATGTCTCCATCTGAAAAACGAGCCTACGCGCTTCTTCCCGTGGCTTGGAAACAGGGTAGTCAATCGAACCAGAGTAGCAATGCTGCGGACGCAGCGCAGAGTCGTTCGACAGATCTCGTCAACCTTTTGAATGCCGTAAAGTCGAGTCAAACAGATCCGAATCCAGTGCGCGCTTTATTTGCTAGTCCAGAAAAAGAAAAAATTCGTGCGGTACTTGAGATTTTTCCGGGTATGGAGAACCTACTCAAGCATGGCTCGCTTTCCCCCGCTGATGCAGGAGAAGTCCTCACGTCTCTGGAGAAATTTCTCACCGAGATCCAGGACCCTGCCTTCAAGAATCTTAAAGAGGCGAAAGTGTCGAAAGACCTGATGGATCGGATGACCGCTGCGATAAACTCCGTGAAGGGTGTGGTCAGCACGAAGATCCGGAGCACCAAAACCGCGAGTCAATTAAATGCACGGCTCAATGAGGAGTGTAGTGATCTGAGCGAAGATCTAGGGAAGATCGCGTGCCAGCCGGAGGATTTCACTCATAGCACCGACTTTATGAGAGTGGCATTTTTAGATGCCGCGAGTAAGGGGACGCTTAGATATTCCGGAGATTCGCACCCGCCGAGCTTTCTCTTGTGCTCTAACCGTAATCGTTTAGCAACGGCAACAACCGAAGAGCTCGCTGGCTGCATGGGGTATCATGCCGCCCAGTGTGACTCAAAGATCAATCACCAAGACCGCGAAAGCGTAAGCAGGGATTCGTCACAGCAGCAGCAGTTGAGTTCGATGATAAACCTAGATTTGTCAGATCGGGGATCAGTTCAAGGCTTGATCAATGAAAGAAACGCAGCCCAGTCGCTCCTCGCCGCAGAGGAAGGTGTGGTCCATACCATGTGTGCGGGCTTCAACAGATACCTTCAGAAAACTGCCTGCACCTCGGTCGAGTTGGCGAAACCTGAGAACAAGGCCAAGTATAGTGACTTCCGTAGTTGCGCAGTGAGCCCGGAACAGTTTGATGCTTATCTTGCTGCCGGTGGTGACGAAACAGTGAATAACTTAAACGCTCCCGGCGCTGACACTATCAGAGCGGTAATAGCTGGTAATAACAGTAGTAATACGAATGTAAAAAATGTTTCAAAAAACGAAGACACTTTCCTGGCCGAAGCTGAGACTCTCCCGGGGACAGTGAGTGTGGATAACACTTCTTCGGTTTCGAGAACATCCGCAACCGGCATAACAACGACGACTCCGGGCTTGAGTGCTGTCGCCGTGCCAATCGACATCGACACTCCGGCAGAGATTCGTGCGGCCATCGAGCAGCGCGAGCAAAGAAATGAAGTGAAGAACACTGAGATCGCAGAAGTAGACAAGGAGCTTTCTGAGCTCGGCACTGATAGTGAATCAGCAAGACTGCGCACCGAACTCGAGTCGCTGCGAGCGGAGATGGTCGCCGAGCGTGAGCGCAACACCCGCGAGATCGCTGAACTCCGAAATCGTCCCAATGCCCCAGAAGCAGTGGCCAGTGGTGAGAGTATTCGTGCGGATGAGGACGAAGAGGTGGCTACGAATCGTAGAGCGGACGCAAGAAGTTCTGGCATCTCCTCTGGTGGTGCGGTGACAGCGCTGGCTTCAGGATTCAATGTTGGCGGAGCTTCCCGCGCTCCAGCCTCGGAAACGTCTAGCAGCGGTGACTTCAATAAAGCTTCGGTTTCGACGAATTTTGCGACTGCCGGTGCGGCCCGTGGTGGGCTGATCCAAGCTTCGAGTTCATTGCCGGCCGTGCAATCCCAAGACCCGAACGCGAGACTTAGTTTGCGTGTCGGTGATGCCAGCTATCCGGTCAGCGATGTTAAATCTTTTGTGCTTCCAGCGGGAGCACAACTGGTCGAAGCAGATATCATGACATTGATCCGCGCACAGAGTGGTCAGATTCCACTCGATGCGCAGAACCGTGCCTTTGTTGAAATCAGAGATCCAAGTAACAATAACTCGATGGTGGTTTACGTCCGAATCAATGGTTCAGAGATTGAGTTCTTGGATGCGAACGAACCGCCGGCAGAAGGCCCGACCGTACGAGCCACTTTGCTGCAACTGGAAAGCTTGTTGGGCGCCGTTAGAGACTGATAATAAAGCGATGGATTTGCTCCGCTGTCCAGCGGGGCTCATCTGTCGGAAGATCATGGCCGGCGGTGGGGTGATCCACCGTCGGTAGCTTCCAGGCCTGCGCGATCGTTCTCATACACTCCACACTCACCATGCGATCATGTATTGATGACAACAGCAAAGCAGGCATGGCCGGTTTGCTTACCTTCGCTTTAAAACGAGCGGCGGCGAAGAGCTGGCGAAATGTATTCGATAAGGAAACTGGTCGCTGGGCAGCGATGCGCCCCCAGGACTCGGCCACAGTTTGGTACTTATCCTGGCGGTTACTCACCACTTCTAAGATGCGATGTTCTTTCGCGACGCCCTTGAGGACTGGAACTTTGAGCAGCATTCCAAGCGCCTTCGGTTGCAAACGGTGCCACAGCGGACTCATGCTGCCATAGCTCGTGTTGATCAGCACCACGGCCTGGAAATCTTGTGGGTAAGACTGAAACCATTGTGCCGCAATCATGCCACCCAGAGAAATGGCAACCAGGGCCACCGGACGATCGGCCGGAAGGTTGAGGCGTTGAAAATCCTCGCGCATTGTCTCGACAATTTCGCCCATGGAAGTCGGCGAGGGGTCTTGATAGCGCACACCCGCGCCGGGAATATCGATGCAGGCTATCGTCGAATCAGGAAATTTTTCTTTGAGGTCATCGAGGAAGGGGCCCCAGTGACCGGCTTCACGAATCAAGCCACGCAACAACACAAACGAATACGCCATCGTAAAAACCTAGCGAAAAAGTGGAGGTCATTCTACACTTCAAGAAGAAGGATACATCATGGACCTCTCCCTTTACTACGATGACGCTTATGCCCCTTACACGCGCATTCCCGTTTCTGAGGAAATGCGTGAGCGCGTCACTCGAGAATCTAAAGGCCTCCTGCAATTAGTTGACGAAAATAAGGAGAGATTCCTCGCCCAGCTTCCGTGGGAAGGTTTGCGTGTGGTGGAGCTCGGAGGTGGTTTGGGTGGAGTGGGGTTGCAACTCGCACGCCGTGGCGCCAAAGTGACCGTGGTGGATATCTCGCCGAATGCCTTAACCGTGGCACGCGCCTTGGCCAAGGCCGAAGGGCTCGAGATCGAAACACTCTGCATGGATCTAGGCCGTCCCGATGCCGAACTGGTTGGAGAGTACGATCTGATGATCGATTCTCACTTGCTGCATTGTTTACCGCTAGAGCCGCAAAGGCTTTCTTATTTGTTGCTGGTGCGTCAGCATTTAGCGCCCCATGGAATCATGGTCGGGGAGACGATGGTTCATCGGAAAAAACTCTTCATTCCACCGGGCTACATGCTGGATCAGAATAATATCTTGTGGCAGATGTTTGCGCAGTGGATACCGGTCAGGAAGATCTCAGACAGCTTAGTGCTTGAAGATGAATTGAAAGCGGCCGGTTTGAACATTCATTTTTTCTACTACTACGCCAACTACGCCATGGCCCCGTCACCGGATTTTTGGGATATCCCCAACGACATCTTGCCGGCGTCAGTTCGCTTCGCCCTTAAGAAGGCTTAGTTCCCCAGACACATTTTGAGAAGAACCCACGGCGAGATTCGACCTGGGTGAAGTTGTGCCTTGCAAGCGCAGCTTCTACCGGCCACTGAATGTAGCCTTTGTAAAACGGTTCATGGAAATCCACGGGGAACTTTTCCAGCGCCCAGGCGTATTCAGGCACTTCACCTTGTTGGATAGAATCAACCATGATGAAGAGCCCACCAGGACGGAGCACACGGAACGCTTCAGCGAGAGCTTTCTCCCGAATCTCGCTCGGAAGTTCATGAAAAAGGAATACGCTGTAGATGACATCTTGCGAGGCATCTTTGAAAGGTAATTCTTCAGCTGCAGCACGTACGAAATCCACTTCTTGCCCACGCAGACGCTTCTGCGCAAGTGCGAGGTAAGGTGCGCTGAGGTCAGTGACTGTGAGGTGATGCTTCGGATAGGCCATGTGGACGGCGGCACTCAGTTCGCCTGTTCCTGAGGCCAGCTCGAGAATGTCGGCCTTCCCTTGGAAGTTTTTTAAGAATTCGGAGAGTGGGGAAAAAATGAGACGGCGCATGGCCGCGGCGGTGCCAGTGAATAGTATTTCAACCTGGTGATCATAGACCGCAGCAGATTCATTGGAGAGATACCCGTCAATCTGCCAATGGAAATTACGAACGAAGTACTCAGGTAAGTCGGGCTTTTCAACTTTAGGCCTGGACTCACGGACTTTACGCAGCCGCGACATCTTCACACCGGTATAAAGGATGCGCGCTAAGCGCTTTCCGTGTTCGATAGGGGACTCAGGTTTGAGCAAGGGGAGGGGCAGGATCCCAGAGCTAAAAAGACCCGCATCATGACGGAAGAGTTCTTCCATGTCTTTTAAAAGGAATGGGCGCAGAGATTTGTCGGGATGGTTCTCGGGAACCTCGACCCAGGGCCTGAAAAGTTTCGTGAATGAGTTAAGAAGTTTGAGTTCGCCTAAATAAGTCAGGGTACGCGCCATGTGGAACGCCTGATGGCTTCGCTCAACAACCTGCTTCCTTCCCAACATTTCGGCCTCTCTTAAACACGATTATACTCTCCGTCATAAGCTTAGGCCGCTTAAAATAGATTAATCAATTCTCAGACAGGAGGCGAGTATGGCCCTACAGATTACTTTTCGACACATGGAGCACACCCCTGCTTTGGATGAGTTGATTCGTGAGAAGTCTTTAAAATTCAATAAGTGGTTTGGTGAAGACGCCAAGATTCAATGGACCTGTTGGGTCGAAGGTCTTGAGCAGTGGAGTGAGGCCCGCGTTCACACACGAGGCAAAGATTATTTCGCCAAGGCCAGTGCTGACGATCTTTATAAAACATTCGATATGGTAACGCAGAAAATTCACAATCAAATGGAGTAACCCATGACTAAGGTTTGGCACAAGAACTACGATCCCGGAGTACCCCAGACAATCGACGTGAATGAGTTTAAAAACATCACTGAGATTCTCGAATACGGCTTTGCGAAATTCACCTCCCGTCCCGCGTTTCACAACATGGGTACGACTCTGACGTTCGGACAAATCGACGTCTTGAGCCGGCGCTTCGCGAGCTACTTACAAAATGACCTCGGCCTCAAGAAAGGTGACCGCGTCGCCATCATGATGCCCAATATCTTGCAGTACCCGATTGCGCTCTTTGGAATTTTGCGTGCGGGCCTTATCGCGGTGAACGTGAACCCGCTTTACACCCCTCGCGAACTTGAGCACCAGATGAAGGATTCGGGGGCGAAGGCCATTGTGATCTTCGCGAACTCGGCAGCGACGCTTGAGAAAGTTTTGCGTAACACGCCTATCGAGCACATCATTCTCACGCAGATTGGTGACATGCTCAACTTCCCCAAGAACTTACTTGTGAATTTTGTGATCAAGAAAGTGAAGAAGATGGTGCCGGATTACAATTTGCCGAAGGCGCTCGACTTCAAGACGTGCCTGGCGAAGGGCGACGCTGACAAGTACAAAAAACCAGTGATGGTTCACGACGACATTGCGTTCTTGCAGTACACCGGTGGCACCACCGGCGTGGCGAAAGGCGCTATCTTGAGCCAAGGCAACATCGTGGCGAACATGCTGCAAGCGCGCGCTTGGATCAAGAACTACATTGCTGACGGACAAGAGATCATCATCACTCCATTGCCGCTTTATCACATTTTCTCACTTACTGCGAACTGCTTTGTGTTCTGTAGTGTGGGTGCGCTGAACGTCCTCATCACCAATCCGCGCGACATGCCGGGCTTCGTGAAAGAGATGAAGAAATGGAAGTTCACGGCCATCACCGGTGTGAACACGCTCTTCAATGGCCTATTGAACAACGCTGAATTCCGCAAGCTTGATTTCTCGACGCTGAAGGTGTCATTGGGCGGCGGTATGGCCGTGCAGAAAGGCGTGGCGGATCGCTGGCGTGAAGTGACGAAGCATCCGTTGATCGAGGCCTACGGTCTCACGGAAACAAGTCCGGCAGCCTGTATCAATCCCATGACCCTGAAAGAGTACAACGGATACATCGGTCTCCCGATCCCGTCGACGGAACTCGAGATCAAGGATGACAACAACCAAGCTCTGCCGTTGGGTGAGGTGGGAGAGTTGTGCATTCGTGGACCACAAGTCATGAAGGGCTACTGGATGCGTCCTGAAGAAACCGAGAAGGTGATGACTCCGGACGGCTTCTTCCGCACCGGCGACTTGGGTTTCATGACGCCAGAAGGTTACGTGAAGATCGTTGATCGCAAGAAAGACATGATCTTGGTTTCAGGATTCAACGTTTACCCGAACGAACTGGAAGACGTGATCTCGATGAACAAAAAGGTTCTTGAATGCGCGGCGGTCGGTGTTCCAGACGAGAAAGCGGGTGAGGCCATCAAGGTTTACATCGTGAAGAGCGATGAAACGCTCACAAAAGAAGAAGTCATTGCTCACTGCCGCGAGCAGCTGACCTCCTACAAAGTTCCCAAGTATGTGGAGTTCCGCAAAGAGTTGCCTAAGACAAACGTAGGCAAGATTCTTCGCAAGGACCTTCGCGCCGAAGCTCTGAAAGAGTTCCAGAAGACATGAAAGTTCTGGTTCTCGAAAAGACCTCTGAGCTCGCCGAACTGATTGGACTTTTTTTGTCCTCACTCAGTTCGGCCGAGGTCACGGCCACTCATCGTATTGAAGACGCCATGGAGCAGCTCAAAGAACCGGTGGATGTGTTCATCATTAACCAACAGTTCATGGCGGCCGGCATGGATTCTGCTTATAAAGAATGCCTCAGCCGTCATCCCAATGCTGCCATGGTGGTCGTTGGTGAAAATACGCAGGGCGGGCACTATCTTTTGCAGTCCTCAAACCTCGTGCACGAGCTTAAGGAAATGACCAAGGCCACATTCTGGCGTGGGCTCGCGGGCCAACCAGCGGAATTACCACTGCCGCTCTCGCCCTATCTTGTGCAACGCTTGGGTGTCTGCCCGGCAGACTTGTTTCTGAAGCTGGGGGACAACAACTGGGTGAAGCTCTTTCACAGTGGCAGTCCTTTCGGCGAGGAAGAACAAAAGAAGTTTGACTCCAAAGGCCTGCGCGAATTGTATGTCCTGCCCGAAGATGTTCAAAAGACCATGAGACACTTTGAAGATCTCCTGAGCTCTCTTAAAGCTTCTGAAGACGTGGCGTTGATTGCGGATGCCTCGGAGTTCATTTGGCATGCGCTCAAGGAACACGGGTTCCGAGAAGAGATTCATCGGGTCGCTCAACAAGCGGTGAAGCAGTCTCTGGCCGCCGTACGCAAAGATCCTGATCTCGCGAGCTACGTGGAGAAAATATTTCGGCCTGAGCACACCTGGCTGGTTCGTCACAACCTCATTATCACGCATGTTGCTTGCGCCATGGCGACCCAGCTCGGGTGGACCTCAGAGCAAACCTACATAAAGATCGCTACGGCGGCCTTGCTCCATGATCTGGCGCTGCCTCGCCATGACGTGGATGAGGAAGTCTGGCTGCTTTCGACCACTGGTGAGAAGCTGAAAGAAGTCATGGACCCCGAACTGAAGGCTTTCCTGCAGCATCCTATTGAAGGCGCGCAAATGATCCGCCGTCATAAGTTGATCCCACCCGATACCGATAAAATCCTCCTCGAGCATCACGAACTTCCCGAAGGGGGAGGCTTCCCTCGCGGTTTAACCGCTGCGCAGATCAGTCCTTTGGGCGCAGTATTCATTCTCGCCCACGCGAGTGCGACGATTCTCTTGCAAGAGGGTCATTCTTCGAAGTGGCGCATGTCCATTTTACTTGAAAGGCTCAAGGCCAGTCGCTGGCACGGTGGTCATTTCGCCAAGGCCTGGCAGGCCTTGGAAATGAGCGAACTCTTTCCGAATTAAATTTGTTGATGAGGGCCTTTTTAAGAAAGGCTTTTAAGCCTCTGAGAGTACGCTTCGCTGGACCCGCTCTATCGGGGCATTGAAGGCATTTGTCAGAAAAAGAGTTCTATCCGGATGCCTCAAGACTTCTTTAGAATCATAACAAGTTCCAAGAATAGAAGATCAAGGATGATTGTTGCTTGAGAGGGATTTCAAGGTCTCTCTTGGTTCCAAAGAGCGCCTCGTGCAGGGGCGCTTTTTTTTTACCTTCGAACGAATTCACGGCTTTGTCGGCCACCACAACATCCCTTCTAGCGCTTGGCACAATTTTCCATGTTCTTGCTCGAAGCGGGTCTGGTAGATCTCACGATGATGAACATCAGCAATCTGTTTTGGATAGGGGATAGGGATCCAGCGAGCTGACTTGTCCATCTCTTTGAAGAACTCGCCGTCGAAGGCCATGCGCTGTGTGAAGCGTTCATACTTGCCGGCGAGACCACGCAAAGTCACGAGCCCTTTAAGGCCTGGATGGCGTGCAGAGTAGTACTCGTAGAGCTGGCCCGCCACGAGTTCATCAATGGTTGCACTGCCATCGAAGTAAGCGTTGAAGTAGTTACCAATGTAGCCCACTCCCATCACATCGTTGGTGGCATCCGTGTTGTCGTAGCCGCTGTGGTTGTATGAGAACCGAATGTCGACGTCGTTCAAGCGCATGCCCATCAGTCCCCACATCGCGCGGTAGTCCAAGAGGGTGCTCGTGCGAGAAGCAGGCTTCGTGTTTGTGAGAGTTTTGATCTCGCTCAGCGCCCGCTGATACTGCGTGAGAGTCTTGTTTGCATCGACACTCACAGGCGCACATTGAAGAAGATTGTAGAGAAAGAATTTTCCGAGTTTCGGAAAGTTTTTGTGTGCTTGCAAACGCGCACTCAGGTGCTGCGCCATTTGGCGGTTGTAAAGTAGACCTAAGCGTAAGCCAGGGCGAAAACTGAAGGCCCGCGAAGGATCGTCTTGCTCAACGGCTAATTCATAACGATAAGGGTAGGTCGGGTAGTGCTCGATTTTGAGACGACGTTTGAGCATGGCCTCATCAAAAAGCGGCTGATAGCGCGGGTGATTGATGGCGGCATCAGACATGAACGCCGTGTAGTCGCTGAGCTCGGCCCTTTGGGCGTCATTGTCGGCAAGCATTTCATCGTTATCCGAGCCATAAAAAGCCGGCCAGTCTGGGTACATGGAGAAAATCGGCCGACCTTGTGGACCATGGCAAGTGAGGCAGTCCGATGTGGTGAATACCAGTTTCCCGGGTTTCTTGAGTGGGAAATCCACTTGCTCCAAGTGAAACTTTTTTGTGCCGCTATGGAAGCGCATAACATCGAGGCGCTGACCGGCCAGCTGGCCCGGACCGGCGCCATTAAAAGAAACAGTGTAACCGTTGCGTTCATCCCAAAGGATCGCTCGCGGCAGGTTCGGATCAGCGCTTTGGCTCACGCGCGTTTCGACCAAATGACCACGCGGACCGGTGCGCTTGATGCCGTGTTTGAGGACAAAATTCAGACGGAATTCTTCGGGCAGGATCGCGGGTAATTCATCCAGACTTTTAAGGCCAGGCCTGAGCTTGGTGACCTGGCCCTGCAGACGCAGATTATCCATGGGCGGCGTCTTAGGATCTACGAAGGCCCACGCACTTAAAGGCACGAGCAAAGCAAGCAGGAGTGATTTCATGACCCCATATCAGCAAGCCCCGGGCCACTGAAAGCGGGTTTTAAAGCCGCTCACAGAGCAAGATATGACAGGTGAAAAGGCTTTATACGGTCTGCACGATAATGAAGGTTATCGTGCAGAATGCCTTAGGAAGGTTTGTGGTCTTGGGCGTATTTTGGCCTAGATTCGGCCCCGTATGGAATGGTCTTGATCTCGATCTTCAAGGGTTCCTGCGCATTCCCCAGGACGGCCAGGCGCTCTTCTAGGGCTGGACCATCCTGGATGACATCACTGTTTTGGACTTCAATCCCCAGGCGCCTGAGCTCAGTTTCGAGCCATGTGGCGATGGTTGTTTTGCCCTCGCCGGCACCTGCGAAAATTTTGATGATCATGCGGCTTTTGAGGCAGGAATAGCTTCGTCGATCAGCTGGTTCACCACATCATCTGGCAAACCGTCATAAGCGGCGGCCTTCAGAATGACCTGCAGCTTCGAGTTGAGTTTACCTATGTCCAGACGGGTTCTATGATCCGATTCGCTCTCCAAAACGGCTTCGTGAATGAGGTCACGATATTGACCAATAAGACTGTCGTGGAATTGCTCTGATGCTACTAAACGCAAGCGGACCTCCTCAGCAAGTTTTCTCTATAAAAGTCATTCTAAGCGCTACAAAATTTAGGCCAATCAAAAAGTTGAGTAAAATGATTGATTGCTTGAGTTTCGAGAGGGTAGCCCTGCGTTTGAGACACTCCCGCCCGTCGATCTGAATCTAAGTTCATTACCTGGCAAGAAAGCTGGGCACCCGACACTCGCACCCTTTAGAATATAGCGATCAAAGGACAAAGCATGGAAGCACTTAGAAATGAACTCGGAAACCTCTACGCCCGTGCCCTGGAGGTCATGCCTGGCAAAGGTGATGAGGCCATGCTGGCGTTCACCGCCGTGCTTTGCCAGGGCCATATCTTGATCGAAGACGTGCCGGGCATGGGTAAAACCACCCTGGTGCGCTTTTTGGCCCGGGTGATGGGTTTCGAGATGAAGCGCGTGCAGTTCACCAACGATCTTCTGCCGGGAGACATTTTAGGCGTCTCCATCTATCGTCCTGAAAATCAGCAATTTCATTTTCGACCGGGGCCCATTTTTGCGGAACTCTTACTCGCCGATGAATTGAATCGCGCGCCAGCGAAAACTCAGTCCGCCTTGTTGCAAGCGATGGAAGAACGCATGGTGACGGTAGAAGGGGTGAACCATCCCCTGCCTGCAACGTTTACGGTGATGGCGACGCAAAATCCCCGTGGAATGGCGGGCACGTTTCCCCTACCAGAATCTCAGCTGGATCGGTTCTTGATGAAATTCCCCATGGGCCTGCCGCCACGAGAGGCAGAGAAGGCCTTGCTCGCTGGCCCCTCTCGCCGAGATGTCGTCGATCAGATGGATGCGCTCTTTACTCCTCAAAAGGTTCTCGCCATTCAAAAAGAAGTCGCTGCCGTAAAAGCGTCGGATGCGGTGTTGGATTATGTTCTCCGTCTGCTCGAAAAATCCCGTCGCTCCACCGAACTCCGTCCGCTTTCACCTCGTGCGGGGCTGGATGTGGTTCGCGCTGCCCGCGCCTGGGCCTGGACGCATGCACGAGATTACGTGCTGCCAGAAGATGTGCAGCACATTTTTGCCGCCGTGGTGGGCCACCGCTTGCCGCTGCAAGAGGCCGGCTGCGCAGAAGAACATCGCTTGGGCCGCGCACTCCTGGCCAAAGTCCCCGTCGTCTAAATGGGGCTCAAGAGTTTCATTCACCGCCGCATTCGTCGTAAACCTCAGGTTTACTTGCGACCGACTATCGAAGGTTGGTGGTGGATGGGCACGCTCTTGGTGTTGATGCTCATGGGCTGGGGCTACACCAATAATCTCTGCCTGGCTTTGGGGATGCTTCTTTCCGCTGTGACTGTTGTCTTGTTGATGGAAGCACATTTCAATCTGGATGGCATTCGTTTGAACGTAATGATGGTGGAAGACCAGTATCAAGGTAGTGCCGCCTCCTGGCGCTTGTGGTGGCAAGCTCGTCGTTCACGCTCACGGCACAAGTTGATGTTGTGCTGGGATGGCGAAGGACCAGAAGGTGAGTTTTCTTTGCCGGCAAAAACGGAAGGTGAAGCGCAAGGGACTTGGATATTTTCTAAGCGGGGAGTTTGGCGGAACACTCATGCCAAAGTGACGTCCACCTACCCTCTTGGACTGTTTCGCGCCTGGAGCTATCACCCCCTAAGCGTAGAGGCGTGGGTTTACCCTCAACAAGTTTCTGGCAGTGTGCCCAATCGCTATTGGGATGAAGGACTGGGACAAACGCGTGCCTTTGAGTCTCATTCCGGCGATGAGCCCGGAGATTTTCGTCGTTACCAAGAAAGTGACTCCCCTACGCGTATTGCCTGGAAGGCGATGGCACGGGGGATGCCGTTGCATGCCAAAACTTTCGTCGAGGAGAAATCTCAGCGGGCGTTTTACCAATGGCCGTGGGGCAACGCCGATGAAAACGCCCGAGGGCGACTCGCTTTCATGATCGAGCAGCATTACCGCGCACAAGAAAGTTGGGCCGTGACGATTCATGGAGTTACTTTCCCTCCGGATACTGGTCCGCTTCATCGTCAAAAAACCCTGCGTGGCCTGAGCGAGGACGTTTCATGAAGCGGCTTCCTTGGCATCATCCCCTGGTTCTTTTTGCGGTTTCCTGGATCATCTATATTTCTTTGGTGTGGGAAGAAGTCACGCTGCCGACGTTGCTCACGGTAGGAGCTGTCATCCTCGTGCGACTCACTCATCGCACATTGCCAGATGTTGTTCCGAAGATTGTGGGTCTGACATTGTTTGTGTTGGCGTTTGTAAAGCATGGCCGTCATGTGAATCCAGAAATGGGGCTCAATCTGTTGCTCGCCGTGGTGGCGCTGAAAATGCTGGAAGCGAGAAATGGTCGGGACTGGCGCATGCTTACGCTGGGAACTTTTCTCCTCTGGGCGACCGGCGCTCTCTTTGTGAAAACGCCGCTGTATTTTTTATGTGCCATTGCCGGTTGTGCCGTGGCATTGATGGCGCTCGTGCGTGGCCTAGGTGAAGAAGTGGACGTGAGTTGGAAAGAACTCTGGGTCTGGGTCCTAAGGGCCGCACCACTTGCGGTCATTTTGTTTTTCTTATTGCCTCGTTTTAGT
The DNA here is from genome assembly GCA_032273045.1 of Chloridella minuta. Classification (NCBI taxonomy): domain Eukaryota; class Xanthophyceae; order Mischococcales; family Pleurochloridaceae; genus Chloridella; species Chloridella minuta. Next base: position 35,089 of record JAUKPQ010023865.1, read on the forward strand.
GCGGGACTGTGGACTCCTCCGCAACCTGCGCCTGAAGGGATTGTCGGATTTAGCGAAGAAGCGCGTCCTGGAGATGTGAGCGAGCTGCGGACCAGTGGAGAGTTGGCCTTTCATGCCACGGTGACTCCACTCCCGTTGAAGCGTGATCTTTACTGGCGGGGGATGACTCTCACGGGTCACGACGGTTGGAACTGGTTTGCGATTCCCCGTGATGAAGACTGGGGCTCCTTTGCGGACAATGGACGCATCCCCGGCGCCGGTTGGTGGCGGCAAGACATCATTCATAAAAAAGAAGCACGCCGGGCCTTCGGACTAGATTGGCCACAGTGGTGGGAGGCGAATGGGAAGCAAGCTTCTGCGGGACCGCATGCCACGATGAGATTTTTTCCCTACAGTACGCTTCGGCGCTACAGCGCGTTTTCTTCTGCAGCAAAAGGTGCTCCCGCGCTTTCCAAGCATGCGCAGAAAGAGAGTCTCAACGGTCTTAACCGCCGCAAGCTTCCGAGTGAGCTCAAAAGTTTCACAGGGACGACGTTGCTCGATGCCCAGGACTTTCTAGCCAAGTACTTCCAGCAGGAGGGTTTCACCTACTCACTTTCACCGGGTAAAGTCGTGAGCCTCAATGAGTTTTTCCAAGTCAAAAAGGGCTGGTGTGCTCATTACGCGTCGACCACGGCGCTTGTGCTGCGGGCCTGGGGTTTCCCTTCTCGCCTTGTTTCTGGTTACCTCGGCGGAGCTTTCAACTCGATCTCAAACTACTACACTGTTACAGAAGATGATGCCCATGTTTGGGTTGAGTCCTGGGACGGTGAGCAGTGGCTTCGCGTGGATCCTACACTTTGGGTCGTGCCTGAACGGGCAGAACTAGACGGCGGGGAATTTTTTCGGCAAAGAAGCACAACCAATCGCCTATTCGATAGTCGTAAACTTCCAGCGTGGGTGCGGGACACGCAGATGTGGGTGGACTCCATCAACTACCGATTCCTGGTCTGGAGCGAAGAGTTTGATCGCAATCAGCAGCGCAGTTGGGCCGAGAAATTGAACTGGAATCTCAGCACATTCTACATGGCCGGTCTCTGGGTGCTACTCGCGAGTACGCTAGGATTTTGGGCCTGGGAGTATTATCGTACTCGGCCTCCCAAGAATTTGCACAACGATCGGCAGCTGACCTGGTTAGAGTTTGAAAAATGGCTGAAGCGTCAGGGAATCCCCGCTTCATCACAACTGGGCCCTCGTGCATTGAAGAATCATTTTGAAAAACATGACTTTGCCCAGAAATCTCTGGCCATTGATTGGCTGGTGAAATGGGAAGCATTGGTTTACGCCGCTGAGCCTAGCGGGCAAGATCTTAAGGCCTTGCGAGCGATGCTGAAAAGTTAAGGTTTCTTTTCTGTAGGTGCGTCTTGAGGAGCAGCATTCTTCGCTTGTTCTTCGGCTGCTTTGCGGGCCTCTTCTTCAGCTTTCGCTTTTTCCTCAGCTTCCGCTTTGGCTTTTTCCTCAGCTTCCAGTTTTGCTTTCTGTTGGTTGATGAGTTCTTCCCATTTACCTTTATTAAGAGTCTGGAAATTTTCCAGTTCAGTCAGCTTGGCAGCGTCTAGGTCTTTAAAGAATATCGAATTCACAAAACGACGAAGAGTCTTCTTTTCAATTTCACCTACACCATTGACCAGGGCATAGTAGGCCGGGGCCTTGCCCAGTTGAGGATGTTCAGCGACGGTGATGTAACCCGCAAATGGATCTTCCAATCGTAAAACAGTCCCTACCGGGAGTGAACGGTTACAGGTAAACACTAAGTCAGTCTCTGATACTTGCACCAGGTCAATGACTTCTTCGATCTCTCCTATCGACATGGGATGTGTTTTTTTAATGAACACACGCGGCTCAGGAATCTCAATGACCTGATTTCCAACCGCTTCCTTGAGCCTCTTATCAAACACCGATGCCATTTTGAGGAGGACTTCAGGTCCGACTGCTCCACTGTAGGCCATGATTTGCGGATACTGAAACGATGCCTGCAGCTCTTTTGAGGTGGCCGTGGAATTGAAAACCACAAAAAAAGGCAGGTCCTTCGGGAACTTCTGCTTAACAAAGACAATAATGGATTGAAGCATGGCCATATCATTCAAGGGAGCTTCAAGAGTCACACCCTCTTTAGGAACATCGAGCGAGAAGGCAATAACCTGAGGGCGCTGCCCATCGATCTCAAGTGCGACATCTTTCAGATAAGGTTGGCAACGAATGGCATAACCGTACTTATCTGTTCGCGCGAGATTTTGATAAAACGTAAACTCACGATCCACCACGAGAACACGCACGGTCTTTTGCTGTGAGCGATCAGTATTGTCCTCCAGCCAGGCATTCATTGCTTTTTTCGCCTTAACCACAGCATGGTCACGCTCACCTTCCAGTTCTCTTATCCGCTGATGATCATCGCCCTCGGCTTTAATGACTGGATCAACCCAAGCAAACTGTGCATCGACAGCGTACTTGAAATGGTAAAAGACTAATGATTGCGAAGAGTTTTTGACATTTACGAGTTTTGAAGGAATGAGCTTCTTCTGCAACCAATGGTGCTTAAGTCTAAATTCATCTCCATTTCCAAAGTTGAGATTGGTCTCAAAGTGCACAAAATCACCGGCGACAAAACCAATTTTGCACAGATGACCCGCTGTAAGTTCTCTTTCAATCTTCGCAGTCGCAAAACCATGTTCCTTGGCCTGCCCCGGAGTAATCAAGCTGACCGCATCAAAGACGACGTCAAATGTTTCTGCGCTCTTGATGTGGTTGACCTCAAGTCCCGAGAGGTAGCTTTCCTTTATTTGCTCTGGTGGCGAGAGATAGTCGTGCAGGCCGACCACGGGAAATGGATTCGGTTTTGTTGTTCGCACTAAAAGCCGGGAAAGGTGAACGTAGTCATCGGTGTATTTGGAATAATCAACAAAGACCAGTGCTGGCTTTTGTGCCATCACCTTTATGATCAAACCTTGAATGCGTTCAGGGGTGTGCTCGGCAAGTTGTTCGAGTTTGGTGCCCGGGTAAAGACGTTGAAACTCTGCCGCGAGTACCTTGAAGTAAGCGGTATCATCTCCGAGATAAAAAATCTTTTTCCCATCAATGGCCATACCTCATCATAGCACGGTGGCAATAAATTCTATGGTGTTTTTGCAGAGTTTTGAAGACTTATGAGATGCCTATAAAAGGCCTGATCTTGGGGGTTACGGTGAAGAGGCAACTTCTTGAGTAGGTCCTCCCTTCGGCGCTCACCCGCTGGGCTATCCCACTGCTGCACTCCAAACAATGATACGGGCGTGCCTAGCCGTGATTCCAATTGGAGAATTTCATAAAACTGGCCAGCTTCTTCCACGATTTCTTCGCACACAAGATGCCACTCACCCCTATGAAGGTATTCACGAACTGCTAATGTGTTTTTGTGAGGACTCAAAACAAAGCGAGCAGGTGATGTGAGCTGCTTCCGAATGGCTTCGATGGCTTCAATCATAGGTAACCCTCCAAAGCCCGCCATGAGAAAAACATTGTTCGCGAGTTTAACTTTGATCTGATCACCTCTTTCTTCCAAAATTGAAATAGAAAATCCCATTGGAATATCCGCCGTTACTGTCCTTTTCAGTTTTTGAATAACCGCAGAAGAAGGATCCACAAAGCAGATATGTTTGAAGGCCCCGATCCTCCCGGCCAATAGGCCTGCCAGACCATGGTCACAGCCAATATCCCAAAGGTTCTCCCCTTCCCCACAATGGGAAACGAGTCGGGCCAAACGATGTGATGGAAAATCTGAACTAGAACTCATAATGCTGACCATACTTGGCGTCGTTCTCTTCTGTGAAGAACTTACGCACAAAATATTGGCCGGCACGAATAGTAGAAATGAAGCCGTGTCCCTCGAGTGAGCGAACAGCGTGAATCACATCGTCTTGAGACATGTTTAAGAGGCGAGCGAGTTCATGGTAAGCGTTTAGCGGGCCGATGCCGTGGCTGCGATAGAGATTCGCACGGCACCAGACTTGGCGATACAAGAGCATCAATAAAACAATTTCCCCGCGCGTGAGTTTGACCTGGGGAAGAATTTCATCGAAAAAGATATCCGGGATTTCACTGAGAGTGGGCGCAAGAACTGGTACTTCACGTGCAGGCAAGGAAGTGTCTTCACCTTTTTGGCGGGACTTATATAACGAAAGAATAGATCGAATATCTTCCACACTTGCCTCCATGAATATTATTGACCTAAACCCTGGCCATCACAAGGGCCGGCCTTTATTTCCCCTCTAGACCACCCAAAAAGATCAAGTTTTGAGCGCATCTTCCGACAAGTCCAGTCAGGAGACTCCTATGAAGATCGTGGCATTGTGGCTAAGTGGCGTAATGATCGCATCCTGCGCTCAATTTAAGGCCCCTAGCGACCCTTACCGTCGCATTTCATCTCTCGATTCTCAGTACACCTCCGAGGATCTCCAGGAAGAAATCCGCGCTAAATTCCAGGCCATCGAATTCACCACCCTCTCGGCCTACGAAGCTCTTATTCAGTTCGATGAGCATCTCGATTCTCGCCCAGGCCCTTTGGATGAGAACCCCCACTATGCGGGACTTCTCGCTGCGCGCGCTCACATAGAAGAACTCGAGCACAGCATTTTAGATATGCGCAATCACCTCTATGAAGCCAGCCTTAATTCAGGGCTTAGAAGTGAGGAGCGACTTAAAAATATTGAACTACTTAAAATAACGATACCGCATGCTAAAACAGATTTGGATGCGCTGCTGTTCCAGCATTTCCATGAAGACTTTGTCTCTTTTACCAAACAGATCCTACTGGACTTAGGCAAAGTTGAGGATGAAGCCGTCAAAAAATCTCTTGAAGCGCTCTATGCTGAGTTGAACGCAAACTTTGGCCCCCTACAGGATCGCAAAAGCGTCAGTCTCGATTGGCGCACACTGACAGCAAAAGCGCGGCAGAATTTAAAAGAAAATCCAGAGTGGTTGCTGGCCCGTCGCAACTACCAGCACCAGGCCCATGAGATGCGCGCTGATTTAGCTGGCGCCAAACCAAATAAACAGAACGCGCCACGCTTTTATCCTTCTACCGAGAGAGCTGGAAATATCGTCGGCACAGAATTCCCGGCCAAAGTCTGGTCACTTACTTTTGATGACGGCCCAGGGGCGACGACTTCAAAAAAGGTTCTTGCGAACTTAGAGGCCCACGGTCTTAAGGCAACATTCTTTCAACTGACCTCAAAGGCCAAAGAACACTCCAGCGTCGCCAAAGTCATCCGCGAAGCCGGGATGGAACTCGCTTCACACTCCTATACTCATCGCCAAACCCCTAAGCTCTCTCATGAACAGCGAGACTGGGAAATCCAGAGCGCAGCAACAGAGCTTGGCGACATTCATCAGCGCCCCCTGAAATTCTATCGCCTGCCATACGGTGCCGGTGTTTCGAATAGTGATATCCGCAGTCGCATAGCTAAGGCGAATTTGATCCATGTTTTCTGGAGCGTCGATACGCTAGACTGGATGGCACAAGCACCGTCAGAAATTGTGGATAGAACGCTTAAGCAAATGAAGGCTTCACGGCAGGACGCGGGAGTGATCCTTTTCCACGATATCCACGAACGCACTGTGATCGCCTCCGAAGAAGTCATGCGCTATCTGAAACAGGACTCTCGCCGTGTGTGTACGCTCGACGAAATCGTCTCGGCAGTCAATCGCGGCGGTGATCCTTGTCCGGCCAACTAAGATTTGAGTTCTTTAATTCGCCTGAGACCGGCGGCAAAGCCTTGCTCTATGTAGTCAGGTGCATACTGCGTAAAACCATCGAGCGCCGCTCTGGTGACGCCGCCCTTCGAAGCCACGGCAGTGATTTTCTCTGTCATGGTCGCGGGATCATTCTCTAGGCCCACGAGTGCACCTTGCCAGGCCTTGATAAGAATCTTGCGTGCGAGCTCTGCTTCTCCGCCATTCTTCACAGCAAACTTCGCTGCCTCATCGATCCAAGCAAACAAAAACGCCGGAGAGCAACCTACGTGAAGCGTGTAGACATCCATCAATTCTTCGCTGACCTGCGGGGCGAGACCTAAGCTTTGAAAATACTTCTCCCACGCAACTGAGTCTCCGTGCCACAAAACAACTCCCTGTCCTTGGGCAACGGCAAGATTGGGCATAACCCTAATCACTGAGGCGGACGGAAAAAATGTCTTCAAGCGCGCAACATCCACCGCGGCCAGCAAGGAGATCACAGTTGTTCCGTCCCGGAGTTTCGACAGAGCTGGTGCCGCTTCTGCGAGTTTTTGCGGTTTGAATCCTAGGATCACACCATCCACGCCCGGCAATGCCTGAGCATCAGCGAGCACCCGACCATTTACTTTCGCGGCGAGGGCCTGGGCCTTTTCAACGCTCGGATTCCAGCAGATAAACTCGAGCTCTCTGTGCGACCGGGCGAGGCCTTGGACAAAAGCGCTCGCCATGTTGCCGCAACCCCAAACCAGAATTTTCATACGCCCAATTCCAGCGGAGCTCCATGCCTCATCGTATTCACAGCAAACGAGCGAACAAGAAGATACTGATCAACCCACGGGCCCCAATGACCAAGTGGCGGATGCTCTCCATCATGCAGAAGTGCGCGCATGTGGTGTTTTAAAGACTCGGCCGGCAAAGCCCCGGCAAGAATCTCATTTCTAAACTGCGGGCCACCGGAAATATAGAGCGTACTGATCTGTGAGTTCTGCAAAATTTCATGCAATTCAGTTTTACCTGCGAGGTAAACCTCGAGGTTTCCCTTGGCAAAACCATTCTGCCACGCCAACTCGCAGAGACCTTTCCAATGCGCGTAGCTTTCCTCGCTGGTGCAAGCGATCGCGACACCGCTGCCGGCAGCGAGGGCGCTCAACAGATGCAGGAGCGCCGCGAGAGTGGGATGCGGCTCCCCGACAACAAACACGCTCGCCTCGCGTGCGAGGTCCTTGCGATTATAGCTCATCTGCCCTGGTATGCGCAGATTGGCGTGAATGTCTTGGAGGTGGGCGCTCCAGTGAGTTTGTCCCCACTCGACAAGACTCTTGAGCGTGCGTTTTTCAGCTTCACTGACTCCGCCAGTGAGGGTTTCAAAACGTGCCAGCACACTTTGCGCAAACTTCACCCAACGTGCCTGGCGTGAATTTTTTGAAAGACCGCTCGCATGAGGGATCTCAAAACGGAAGCCACTGCCCTTCGACCAATTGACGGGGGCCGAGCTTGTATTCGTGTTCGCTTCCACATGGAATTGCCCCATGTAATCCACGCCGCCGGCCTTAGGGCCTGTGCCCGAAAGTTTAAAACCGCCGAACGGCTCGATCGCGACCCGCGCGCCGGTGTTAGGCCGATTGACGTAAAGGTTTCCGCAACGCAATTCTTGGGTGAGATAATCGATGTCGTCTTGCGATTGCCCGTAAATCCCCCCGGTAAGGCCGTACTCCGTGCTATTAAAAATCGAGACCGCCTGATTGAGATCATTGTAAGGAACAATGTGAACGACAGGACCAAAAATCTCCCGCTGGGCATAGGAATCAGGATGACTGGCACGACTGGCCGGCAACTCGATTAAAACGGGACCCACGGCAAATGTGCCCTGGTCTTCCATGGAACGATTCACCCAGACTTTACCGCCATAGGTTTGCGCTTCGTCGCAGGCCGCTTTAACTGCCGCACGCACGCGAGCTTGATCGGCGGCCGTGATCAAAGGATTCACCAACACCTGCGGAGACGTGGCCGGGCCAACTTCTAAATCTTCAATGGCCTTCACGAGACGCACGAGCAAAGAGTCTTTCACTTCACTGTCCACCAGCACCCGCGAGCAGGCCGAGCACTTTTGGCCTGCGTGTCCAAAGGCGCTGTAGAGGATGCCGGAGACGGTCTCGTCCTGTTCGCAGTTGTTGGTAACGATGATGGCGTTCTTACCACCCATCTCCGTGATGACTTTTTTCGTCAGTACCGCGCCGGTCATCGGGTGAACAATCGGCTGCAGCGAAGCTGTGCGATAGATCCACTGGCCTACCGCCTTAGAGCCCGTGAAAACAATCGTCGCGACATGAGGGTCTTGCACCAAAGGTGCGCCCACTCTCTCGCCATCACCCGGCATAAATGCCAAGGCTGTTTTGGGAACGCCACTGGCGTAGAGAAGTTCAACCAGTTCACGAGCGATCAAGGGAGTCTGCTCGGCCGGTTTTAGGATAACCGCATTACCTGCCACCAAAGGTGCCACGGCCATCCCACATGGGATCGCAAGCGGGAAATTCCAAGGTGCAATCACCGCGGTGACACCGCGAGGAACCGAAGTTTTCAGAATATCTTTCCAGCGCAACTCTTCTCGCGCATAGAAATTTAAGAAGTCGATGGCCTCGTCTACGTCTGCCATGGCCTCGCCCCAAGTTTTCCCGGCCTCCAAAACGATCAACGCCGCTAGCTCATCACGCTGCTGCCACATCTTATCTGCCGCTTTCAAGATCACACCCGTGCGCCAGGCGACAGGTTTTTCCGTCCAGCCATTGCCGCTTTTCATGCCTTGGTAGAAAGCATCGGCCGTTTTGCCAGCAACTCCAGGGAGCGTCTCGGCGACAACACCGACGATGAGATCGGGATGTGAGCTGCAAGGAATTTTATCACCCGGAGTATTCTTGAAGTCAGCCTGCTTACTTTCAATACTCGCGCGCGTGGCCTTCAGAACTGCTTCGAATTTTGCCAGTTCAGACGGCACATAGAGACGGGTGGGCGTGCAGTTCTTGAAGCCTGAATCTAAGCGGGCTTCGAGATCATCGCGCACCAACACACCTTGCTGGATTTTCTCTTGGTGAGTCGCCAGCGGGGTTTGAAAGGCTTCTTTCTTATTGTGGGAACGCATGATGGTGAGAATCCCCACTTGCGATGAATTCTCCATGATTCGACGTACAAGATAGGCCATGCCCACAAGAAGATTTCCAATAGGCATGTAGTTTCGTGTCGGCCAGCCCATATGCGCAAGACCGTGTGACAGGGCCTCGTAGGTCATGTGCAAACATTGGTGCTCAATCGTTGGCGCGCCCGGATAGTTCAATTGGCGAAGAGCTTCGACAAAGCAGTGGTCTTGCAAATTGTGCGACCCCACCGCGAGCTGAATCTCGTTGGAGTGTGCGAGTGCCATTCCGGCCAACTGACGGAAATGTAGGTCCGATTCTTCTTTATTTAAGAACTGCGGAGCATGATGCGAGTGGGCCTCGGCCTCAATCGTCTCTGCATCCCAGTAAGCACCCTTCACAAGACGAATCGGCATGCGAACGCCGCGCTCGCGCGCAAGAGCAATGATATCGTTTAAGTGAGCAGCGCCATCACGCAAGTAGGCCTGCAATACAATGCCCGTGTCACTCCACCCGGAAAGCTCCGGGGTTTCCATGAGCACGCGGCGATAGATCCGCAACACGAAATCCCGATAGTGGTAGTGTTCGGCATCGATATTGATAAAGACCTGCTCGCGCCGGGCCTCCACGAGAATCTGGCGCAAGCGAGGGGCGACGAGGTTATAGGTAAAGTCAAAGGCGTGAGGCTTGAAGTCACTGGCGAGGGCCGACACTTTAATGGAAACGTGGGCCTTGTTAATCCCTGCGCTGTTGCGCTCTCCTGGCTGGATGTGAACTTTCAGGCCGTGAACAATCGCCAGAACGCGCTTTAGGTATTCATCGGCCTCTTCTTCAGAAACGACCAACTCCCCCAGCTGATCCAGCGTGGCCTCGCGGCGAGAGCCGTGAAGATTCTGAAGTGTCTTATCTGACGATGCGATGGACTCACCGGCGATAAAGCGCTTCGCCATTTTTTTCACCATGGCACGAACCACGCTGGCCAACAGACCCGCTGGCAAAAAGCGCACCACTTGCAGAGCGACGTTTAACCCTGCGCCGTAAGCGCGTGGCAAGGGACGTGTGCCGCCGATCTTAATTCCTTTGCGACGCAGACGTTGATCGTCTTCTTGCAAACGACGCAAAGACTCGATCAAGTTGCGCTTAACTTCAAAACCTTTTTTGTCGTGATCAAGTGACGGCAAGAGTGCTAAGAATTTTAACAAGTGAATGCGGATAAGAGCGAAGCTCGCAGTAAGACCTAGCCCCCAGTCCGAAACGCGCTCAAACATGGTGGGTCGATAAGACTGCACATGGCGAACCAGGCCACGCAACTTTTCTTTGGTGAGCTCTTCCACATCGCTCCAGCGGTCCTCTTGTTGCCAGTCGAGCAGCTGATTGGTTTTCGTGACCCAGGCCCACTCAGATGGAAAGTGACGGGCATCGAGCGTGCTGATTGCGGCGGCATGCTGCTCCAATTCCGGATAGCTCAGCCCTTCACGCTCAAGAGCATCTAGGAGAGTGAGCTCGCGAGACAGGCGACGAGAGGCCGCATAGATTTTCTTTCCGCTAGGAAGAACTCCCAAGAGGATTGGAAATCCGCGTACCGAGATTTCGCGGCGAAAGCCAGCACTCGGAGAAACTCGCTTGAGGTCGTGCAGAAAGCTCGCCAACTCAGGGACTGGAGCCTCACCTTCCATCAACCAAGGGAGGTAATCTTCAGGAGCGATCAGCTCGAAACCCTGATCGAGATTTTTGCGCACAATCGTATAGACTTCCGCCATAGGTGTAGCAGTCATAGGGGCCTCCAGAGAGCTAGCTTACAAGGCGCTCAGTTTACTCTTTGACCAGGTAAAACCGCCAGTCTAACATCTATATGTGAAGTTCATTTTCGCTCTTACAATTGCCGCACTTAGTTTAACGCTCTCTCTCGAGAGTAAAGCCGCCGCGTATTCCATGGTGGACCTAGAAGCGCTGGAAAAAGAGCAGTCCTTTGGTGAGTTTTTTGCTCATGCTCTCGACATTCGCCCCTCCGAGCGCAGTGACTATTGGAAAACCATGGTCCAGAACATGGGAGAGGGCCTTCTTAAGTCATTGCTGAACAAGAATCGCCTAGAGCGCGCTGATTACCAGCAAATGGAAGAGCTGGCCGGCTGGAGCGTGCTAAAGACCCATGAGTTTTTCCGCTTGAAACGACAAGAGCTGGCGATGCGCTGGTTTACTCAATGCTTCAACGAAGACGCCACTGCTGGCTCACCCTGCTGGCAAGACGTGGTCACGTTTTGGGAAGTAGACCGGCAAGAGCCCGACCTCGCTGGCCGGTTGCTGACCTTGCTTTCTCCGCGCTTCCCTTTGTCTGTCCCGGAAGTTGAAAATCCCGCTCACCGTGCCCGCACTCTCGTTACTCCGCTTTTCCTTTTGAAGCCGGTCATTCGCTCCCCACTCGCCGAACTCCAGTGCAAAAAGCCGGAGGTTCAGCAGGTGGTATGGGAATCTCTTCGACAGGACTGGTTAAATAATATTAAAGGGAAACCGTTTAGCACTGTGATGAACGAACTTGCTCATCGCGACTGCTGGCCAGCGCTGATTCCAACCGCCCACGCTCAATGGCTGGTCGGGGCAGACACAGACTCCCTCACACTCTCCTACCTGCTTCTCAAGTCGCAGCAGGCGCTGACACCCCTAGAGAAAGATTTGTTTCAGGTGCACTACCTACTAGGCTCTCCTGCTCGAGGAGAAACCTTCAACCTGGCCTGGAATCGTGTGCAAGAACTGGCAGGTTTGCCACTGCAGCGCGAGGCCATCATGGGCGTCCTCAAGAAGTGGCATCCGCTCCCGGGCAATCTCTTCATGGATCTCGATCTAGCGAAGCGACGGACGGTAGCTCGCCATCTCCAGCGCTACTTCCCTGAGTATCTCGACTTCTATGCTCGTACCTGCGTGGATTTTTTTGGCGGCAAGCGACGCTTTCCCCAGGGGAATCCCGCCACCAATTGCCATGAGCTCTTTGAACTCGCGGGGCAGGAGAAGGGTCTTCTTCCTGTCGCGACTGTCGAGACCTTCAAGCAGTCGCTGTAGAAATCGCTGAAGAATGTGAACGGTTTTGAGTAACGAGGCGTCGGCTCCGTCTCCTGACTCCGGCGGCATACCGTCCATCCTGGACATAAAAAAAAAGGGCCCCCGAAGGGGCCCTTGTCGTGAATCAATCTGTTGACTGATTCGTGGCGACTATTTCAAGTGGTTAGAAACGAGCTTAGTCATTTCGAACATAGAAACAGATTTCTTGCCAGCGA